>CAAKHF010015756.1:0-31041 GCA_901007745.1 Hippocampus kuda
CATCAATTTGCCAAGGGACTACAGATGGAAACTATAATCTCACCTATTTACTCTCAATAATTCACTCTCTCCCCTTAAAAAAAAGAAAAAGAAATAAAGCTGGCTGTGCGGTCAGCAATTGTCGCAGTCGATGCCTTTTAAGGCCAACGGACACGGGAAATGAAATTGTCACATGCTGTGCCATGTGAAAGCGCTTTTTTTTTCCCTTTTTTTTTTTTTTTTTTGGTAATATCCGTCAGTCTTTCGTATGTTTGCACGGCCAAACTGTATGACTATCTTCTCTACCTTTATGGACAGGGTGTCAATCTGTCAGGGGGTCAGAAGCAGAGGGTGAGCCTGGCCAGGGCTGTCTACTGCGACCGCACGGTCTACCTGCTTGATGACCCCCTGTCTGCCGTTGACGCGCATGTGGGAAAACACATATTTGAGCAGGTCATCGGTCCGCAGGGCTTGCTGAAGGACAAGGTGCGTATGATGATGCGACAAATCCTGAAAGTGACAACCTTCACCTCATAATCGGAGGCGTCGATGTTGATGTTCTTCCGTGTGTGGGCGTATGCAGACCCGTCTGCTGGTGACACACGGGCTGAGCTACTTGCCCCAGGTTGACTTGATCCTGGTCATGGTGGATGGAGAAATAACTGAAGTTGGCTCCTATCAGCAGCTCATGGCCACCGAAGGTGCTTTTTCTGAGTTTCTGCACACCTACGCTAGCGTTGACCATGGAGGCGACAATGGTGAGACACACTGCACTGGGCGCAAGAACACACTGCGTATAGCGCGTTTGCTTGTGATCGTTGCGAATAACTTTCCGTTTTGTTTTCTTTCCCTCCCGAGCTTTAGAATCAAAGCCAAAAGTAGTCACCAAAGGAATGGAGAACGGCAGTGCAACTGGGCTTGCTGGGTTCGTATAACTGAACGACAAAAGTGCCAGGCGCTAACTTGTAGCAGGTTTAGTCTGACCATTGCGTGTGAGGTGTGTCAAAAGTTCCACCGCTTTTGTCGTAAAACATACTGAGATCGTACACCAATTTTATTTTGTTCACTGCGTGAGAAGAGGCAACTTATGGCGTGATAACACACGGCTACACCATGACAACGTGCATGCTAACACTGCCCTGCGCATGTGACGATTCCTGGCCGAATATCACCGTTGCTCGTGCATCCTCCACACTCGACCCGACTGGGTTCTGTGAGTTTATTTTGTCCCCTTTCCGCTCTTCTCCTCTCCCCCAAGCTCACACTGCTCCTCAAGGGTGTGGAGGACATCAAGGATACTTCCAGGAGTTGATGAAGGCGCGGCAGAGAAGACGAAAAAAAAATGTGTCAAACTCCATAGGGATTTGACTGTGGAGGCTTGTCGTGTAATGTCCCGTATATTTTGCGACACAAGTCCCAGAACTTTTCTGGCACACCTCCTAGGTCTATGAATGAATGTTATCCAGTTAAAATGAAAAAGATGACCCCCACTTGGGGGTTGCACTTAAAGCTTGCATTTTCATTAGGCCTGGTGAAAGCAGCAGTACGGCCAAGCTCCCCCAGTCAGACGAGGAGAAGGAGGAGCTCGGCAAAAAAGCCAAGGAAGCGGGCAAACTAACGGAGGCTGACAAGGCCAGCACAGGACGGGTGGGTTGACAAACGACAGCAACGCATGCGTTGCTCCAAGTGCGGTTTTCTCACCATGAGACCCAATCTGTGTCTTTTCACGCCCACAGGTCAAGCTCTCTGTGTTCTGGGCCTATTTTAAAGCAATCGGTGTATTGATCTGCGTCGCTCTGCTGCTGTTTTTGGCTCATAACGTGTTTTCACTGCTCTCGAATTACTGGCTCAGTCTCTGGACCGACGACCCAGTTGTTAATGGCACTCAGCCTCAAAGGCAACTGAGATTGGGGGTTTATGGTGCTCTTGGCCTGTCCCAGGGTGAGTACGGTATATGTTTGGTTTCTGTGTGGCCGTTTGTCTTTCATTCTCATCTTAATTGATGCTGTCGAATGGGGTTGGGCGATATGTCTGAAAAGTTTATTTCATGTTTTGATGGAGATCGAAAATGATTCCATTTCTGTTTGTTCATTGATGCTACGATCCATAATAAGGACCCAGTGAAAAAAGGCTGAATGCCGGCCGGTCATTGAATTTGAACACATATGTGTACTGACCAATTGGGAGTTGCACACACCTCTCGGCGCACTGTCTCACTTGTGGCTGCACAAACAAGCGACCACGTTGTTGTCGATGAGTCCAATAGGAATCGGCTCTTCTTATCCCCGGCTGGGAATTTTTGGTTGACAGAATTTAAAAAAAATGTTCTCCCGTATAAGAGAGAGTACCATGCAATTTTGTGCAAAGTAAAAGGATGCCTTTTTATATGTCTGAGAACTCACATGTGGATTTGGGATGTGATGGTTGATGATGTATGCGTAGCTCACAAATGGTCAAAAATTGAAGTTTTTTTTTTTTAAACCACGTAAATCTCACCATTGCGTTGTAGGGGTGGCAGTCTTTGGTTACTCCCTGTCCATGTCCATCGGGGGCATTCTGGCATCTCGCTACCTTCATCAGTCCATGCTTTACGACGTCCTGCGCTCGCCTATATCGTTCTTTGAGCGAACCCCCAGCGGTAACCTTGTCAACCGCTTTGCCAAGGAGATGGACACCATTGACACAGTGATCCCCAGTATTCTGAAAATGTTCATGGGCTCCATGTTCAATGTGATAGGTGCTTGTATTGTCATCCTGATCGCCACACCGTTAGTGGCGATCATCATTCCCTTCCTCGGTCTGCTCTACTTTTTTATACAGGTGAGTGTTTCGAACACCCCACCAAGCTGCCTTCATTACTTTGCCATTCATGTTTCGGTGCGATTTGTGCTCACGCCATCCGTTGCACGTGAAGTTCTACTTTGACATGGCAATGTTGTTTTGAGTTATCGTCACACTTATTATCTGCTCTTTGTTCAGAGATTTTACGTGGCGTCGTCACGCCAGTTGAAGCGCCTGGAGTCTGTCAGCCGTTCACCTATCTATACCCACTTTAATGAGACACTGCTGGGTACGTCCGTCATCAGAGCTTTTGGTGAACAGGAACGCTTTATACGGGAGAGCGATCAGAGGGTTGACCATAACCATAAGGCCTACTACCCCAGCATTGTAGCAAACAGGTAGGATGGAATCGGTTTTATTGCGTTTCCTCAAGTCGTGGCCACCATTGCCATGCTAACTTTGGTTGATGCACAAAATAGTGATGGCCGATCCCAGGCAAATTTGAATCGATGGGACGACATTTTGAGGGTTTTTTTTTTTTTTATTAAATATATATCAGTTAGTGGCGTGTCGATCGCTCAACTATGATCTGGATTGGCCCAGATATCCTTGATTTATTTTCTTTTTTTGGGATAGGTATTTGGCCCATACCTGAAAATCAAACCGATCTTGTCCACCGATCTCTTCTTCCTCCGCGGAGGTCTGAATAAGTCAACCAACTGCTGTGCTTCTGCCCTGAGATGACGAATAGTCTAATACTTCAGGTGCAGTTAAGGCAACCCGTTTGTATTGTTTCACGGGTGTAGCTCATTGTCGTACCGTATATCAAGATTGGAACATGAAGGTGTATCTTTTCTGTTTTTTAACCCTCAATAAAACACATAATAACTGACCATTTCTTCACAATGGTCATGTTTTGTTCATAACGTTTATTAAAAACAAATAATATTAGGTACTTAGTTGTTCTGAAGGCCATGTAAAAGTGTAAACTAACAAACTATTTCATTCAAAACATTGAAATGAGAGAAGCGTCAAAAATGAATGCACAGCTAAAGCAGCTAAATATGAATTCAGCTCAGATGATGTATTTCACAAAACGTATACTGTTAGTCATCATATGACAAGTTAAGGATAGAAAAAGCTGCTTTTGTACAAAATGTAAAATCCTGGTTGTTTCCTGCGATGGACTGAACTCACCGGCTCACTATTTGAGGAAATACCACGACTTTGGCCACAGTTGCTAGAATAGAAATCGAGATGATTGGAAGACTGCTGCTTGATGACTTTCACGTTGCGATGTACTTGCAGATGGCTGGCAATCCGACTGGAGTTTGTCTGCAACTGCATTGTGTCCTCTGCTGCTTTGTTTGCTGTCATCGCCAGAGAGAGTCTCAGTCCAGGTATCATGGGCCTGGCCATCTCCTATGCCCTTCAGGTAAACCTAGCCGAGCAATTCCTCGCTCACTTTCTCTGCAATTGGGTCGAGAAACGACTTCTTTAAGAGGTGCACGGGAAGCCCTCGTTTATCGCCAGGCTTGCATTCCAAAAAGAGCCCGTGATCATCAGTATTAAAACAAAAATTTTTAAAAAACTGGACCAAAAAATTCCAAAGCTGTGAAAAGATGAACCGTGCTATGGCGAGGGATTCCTGTCACGCAAATTAGGCTGTATGGATTTGCAACTTAACGCGCAGAAGCAATGTGCAGGGGTACGTTTACTTCCAAGTTGCCTTTTGTTAATGAGCAAGCTTGAGATCTAGCACCGAGTATATACAGCCATGTCTGTTCAAACAACACAAACACTGTCAATTTGAACGACAGCAAAATCATCACGCATTCAGCATGGTAATAATAATAGAGTCGTGTACAACATGGTAGACATGCAGTTCATCCCTTTTCATGATTCATGGACTGTAATTCTAAGAACAACCGCACCGCCGCCTGCTTTTCCATAAATGTCCTCCGACTCCGACTTTGAATCCTTGTAAAGAGATTAGCTTCATTTATTTGGTTCAGAGGTTTCGGCTTGACATGAATATCATCCTCCATTCACGTGGCTCTCCCGTCTCATGTGCAGCTGACGGCCTCTCTGACCTGGCTGGTGAGGATGTCCTCCGATGTGGAAACAAACATAGTTGCAGTGGAGCGAGTGAAAGAGTACAGTGAGACAGAAAAAGAGGTCACGAAAGTCGCCGATGCTTGGATGGCAGATGTCTGTGATCCGGTACTAATTTGGAATTCTCATCATCCTACGACCACCAGGCTGAGTGGAAGCGCGAGCACTGCGACCTGGACCCTGGGTGGCCCACCGAAGGGCGCATAGAATTCAGAGGCTTCGGTCTACGATACCGTCGCGATCTGGACCTGGCCATCCGAAACATCGCAGTCAGCATTTCAGGAGGAGAGAAGGTCTGACATTGTTTTGTACATCGACAACTGACATCAGTCATCCCTGCAGTATGCCTCGTGCATTCGTAAATACGCTCGGAGCGCACGCTGCTTCATTCGGAAACGCGGAGCGTTGTTCTAATGTGCCCGTTGGGTTATTCACGGTGCCGGTCGTCGCCCAGTACGTCAGGCAGTTCAAGGAAATGCAACAGTCAACGCGCAATAATTGTTTGACTTGCATTGTGACAATCTTCCTCTCAGGTTGGGATTGTCGGTCGCACAGGAGCAGGCAAGTCGTCCCTGACACTGGGCCTGTTCAGGATCATTGAGGCGGCAGAGGGGCAGATTTTCATTGATGGAATCGACATTGCTGAACTTGGCCTCCATGAGCTCCGCTCCAGAATTACCATTATACCACAGGTCAGTGCTGGGATGGGATAACGAACCAAAGATTCTCTCTTTCGAGAGATTTCAATGCGACAAGAGGTTTGTCCTTGCTTTTCAAGCCCTGCTTGATTTCTCTCTCTCTCTCATTTTCCTCATTTGAGTCATCACAGCTGCTGTTTTTTGGGTGATCCACGATTCACTGTCCCTCTTTGCGTCCCCTCAGGATCCAGTGTTGTTTTCAGGCACTCTGAGGATGAATTTAGATCCATTTGAAAGCTACTCTGATGAGGACATATGGAGGTCTTTGGAGTTCTCTCATCTCAAGAACTTTGTGTCCGGCCTGCCAGACAAGCTCAACCATGAATGTAGTGAAGGGGGAGAGAACCTCAGGTAGGAACCACGTTTCCACTTCTTGTCATTGCACACTTAAATTCTTACGAAATGGTAGATGTGAAACAAATACGTAATGTAAAGTAATCGACATGATTTGGAATTGACAGCCCGATCACCAGTTCCTTTTCGCCTTTTATTTATAACGGACTGTACATCATATCATCTCAAACTGTTTCAAGAGGTGAAAGCCAAAAACATAATGGATTATATCGCTGAGGAACAATGTACAGCACTTTGTTTACAGCGGTGGTTGTTTGAAAGTGCTCGAGAAATACACTTGAGTTGAGGTAGTGTGGGTTTCTGGGAAAAGCTGAGAAAAATCATGCCCAACTTGAACTATATTGTTTCCTGGTTTGGTTCTGCAGTCTTTATGAATCCATGATGTCAAGTATAGTATAGCTTTTTAAGATGAAAACTGCAGCATGTTTAAAAAAATATGAAAAAAAACTCACCCTTTTCTTTTATTTTTTTTTTCCCCTGTAGCGTGGGCCAGCGCCAACTGCTATGCCTGGCCAGAGCCTTGTTGAGAAAGACCAAAATCCTTGTTTTAGACGAAGCCACAGCCGCTGTGGACATGGAGACCGACAACCTCATTCAGACCACCATCCGCTCTCAGTTTGAGGACTGTACGGTCCTTACCATCGCTCATCGCCTGAACACCATCATGGATTACACAAGGTATCATTTCCCACCTTTACCTTTGAATTTGTGTGACACTACGGGTTGCCAAGGGTGCCAAGTGGGAGACTCTCGCAGTCGTTGAGCCAACATGCTTACCTCAATTGTGTTCCGTCTGAATTGAACTCATTTCATGCCAAAACGTAAAAATACGTTGCGCTTAAAAAGGCGTTTCCTTAATCTTTAACTCAACCAGTTGATTTGCCTTTTTCATCGCTGCGTTGACTTCATGTGGAAGATTCAGTATTACATGTTAAAATAAAATGACCTAAATTCAGCCTTTTTTGCGGGTGCTTATTTTCAATGTAAAAAAAAAAAATCAACATACACTGATAGCGACCAACATTAAATATTAAATACTTTTATTGGGATGTACCTTTCAGTCATATTGTCCAGCCCCCAGTTAAAAAAAAAAAACTGAAAGGTGGGCAAAGTGAGAAGGGAAGGGTGCACCGTTGAACTTTTTGCTCTATTCAAAGATACAATGAAGCATTTATGAAAAGGGTCACCTTACTACAGTTTGTTCTTTCTGAGGTTCCCAATGCGGAGGTGGGGTTTGCGTGCTGTCAAATGCAGAGCCGGATCTACTCTGTGAGATCGAGGGCTGTTGGCCAACCCTAAAAACTTGCAAGATTTTGCCTTAGCACCTTGAACAGAAAGCTGATGAACAATCCAATCAATCTCCAATTGCTTTCCTGACTGACTTTAGCGTGTTTCAAAAGTTGAACAATATGCCCCTTTCATCCTTCCACTTTTCTGTCGGCGGCCCTTCAACGAAATCCCTCTTTTAGGGTCCTACTGCTTTGAATGCGAATCCCCTTACTTCGTGTTACTTCCGATAGCTGCTCTCGTGAGTCTCAAGTTCCTCTCTTGAGAAGACAAAAGCAAAACAAGTGCTAAACCGGGCTCCCGTGATTCCGTGTGCTGAGAATTAAACTGGCGTTCTCTTTCATTTAGGGTGCTGGTTTTGGAGAGAGGAGAAATGGTCGAATTTGATTCCCCAGCCAATCTCCTGGCTCAAAAGGGATCCTTCTATAAAATGGCCAAGGATTCTGGGCTGGCCTGAAGCTTTGTCACGATGGTCCTCCGAAGCACTTTGCCGGGCTCCCCTTGCTTCCTGCTGTCTTTGAAGGAGTGGCCAGAGGCGGCACGGCACTTGTTCAATTCCCGTGCTTGATGAGTCGTGGAAAGACGTTGGTTTAAAAAAAAAAAAAAAGATGGGCTTGTCCTTCACCTGCCGACCCAACTTAATTGAAGTACTCGCCTTTTGCCAACAAATATGCTTCTTGTTGTTTATGCCATCACTTTAGGGGCTCCTGCTGTTCCAAGTCAAGGCAGGGCGGGGGTTGGGCACACCTGTGTAGCCTTTATTTTGACACCCGTGTACCTGTGGTTTGGAAAGAAATAGGGGGCAATCTCATCATCGCACATTGCTCCATGGACTTGGGGTGAGGCTTGTCAGGGTCAGCTTTCTCAAATACCAAAGGTTTGAATCCAGGATTGAAATGTGGGGTGATTTGAGAGATAGGAGCTGTTGAGTTGTTACCTCTCGTTTTTCCTGCATTATTACATCAGAGTACGTTTACCTGGAGCAAACGTGAATTGGTCTCACCGAAGATTTGGCTGATCATCGATTTAGGGATTGGATTTAAAAAAACAACAACAACAAATCCACTCATAAAACCTTTTTCCAATTTTGGAACCTGCCAAGGCTGGTAATTGTGACGACAAATGATTTGCTCTTTTGAATGTTATTTCGCCTGGGTGGACAGGGTAGTGTTTTGCGTTTTAGACCGGTGGCACGTTGGGTGCGGCAGCTGAGTGCTTCGAAGCATCCGCTGATTGTTGACTTGTAATGTTGTTAACGGACTTCAGACAGTGTTGGGTAATAATGTTGAACTTTAAACGCACAAGTTGAAGGGATCTGTCGAACAGATTCCAATTTCCTGTCACTTTACATGCTGCATTATTTATTTGTTTTTGTTTTTCTTCTCTTTTCAGCAGCTTTAAATGAATGTTAATAGCTAAAAAATTTAAGTAGTTTATTTTATGCTCTTGTGGAGCTGAGGTCCTTTTGGTCAGTCATTTGATTCTTTGACAAAATGGAAACTCCGAGGAGAGTCTGACTGATCCATAGGGTTTGAATTTTAGGCTGACATGTTTTGAGTTCATCTGCACATTTCTTTTTCCCTCAGGTGCAAATTTTTAGCGAAGGTACCGCAACCACTTTATTTGTTGGTAAACTACTTAGTTGACTTCCACAAAAAAAAAAAAATACAATTATGAAAATCATACTTGTCTGTTGGGAGTAGTCTTGTGTACATTGAAACATTTCTTTCATGTGTGTATAAAAGAGGGTAAAAAAAGTTTTGACAAAACATCTATCTGCGCGTCGCCATGATGTTCAGTACAAATAACACCAGCAGACTCCAATGTTGATGATGTTAAATGCAATGTATGTTTTTCACGTCTTTTTTAAAAATTGTGTTCGATATGGCATTATGTGTGCTTTCAGTTTCGTACGGAACAAAACAGTAACGCTAAGCGTCTGCCTAATGCTCAGACTAGATGAGTTCCGAGTTCCTCACACTTTAGAGCCTTATACACTTTTTTTTTTCCATAAGCGCATGTGTAAAAGTCTTATCTACAATAGCCAAAACGCACCTTTGTTGATTCACCAAAACTTGTTGGGGGGTTTGTTTAAGGGTCTGTGAGCCAAGGTTGGGAAAAGCGTCTTCTATTGTGACAAAATGCATCGTACAAGCTGGAATGAAAATGACACAGTGAACATCAGCGTGTCCTTGTAGCGTATGAATTTTTGTATTTGTCACTAGTCAAAATGAAGGTTCTTTTTTTTCTGACCATTGGTTGTTTTCGTTCTCGTTATTGTAAAACCTGTGGAGATTAAAGAACATTTGTTACATATTTATCAATGCGAATTTTGTTTTACCCCGCATTTGTTTGTATCTTATCGGTTTTAAATAAATACAGTTTATACACACAATGTTTCTCATTTTTCCGTATAAGTGTAAACATGAGTTTTGCAGGGCGGCTCGGTGACCCAGAGGTCGTGGGTTCGATCCCGGCTCCGGCCTTCCTGTGTGGAGTTTGCATGTTCTCCCCGGGCCTGCGTGGGTTTTCTTCGGGTACTCCAGTTTCCTCCCACATTCCAAAAACATGCATGGCAGGCTGATTGAACACTCCAAATTGTCCCGAGGTGTGAGTGTGAGCGCGGACGGTTGTTCGTCTCTGTGTGCCCTGCGATGGGCTGGCAACCGGTTCAGGGTGTCCCCCGCCTAATGCCCGAAGACGGCTGGGATAGACTCCAGCACGCCCCGCGACCCTTGTGAGGATCAAGCGTATCCGAAACTACGTTTCCCATAATCCTTTGTCATGCGGCTTGAGGGAGTGGAAAATGGCGGAGATTGATGGAACTGAGCTGCTGTTGCGTTCATAAAACCGCATAAAAAGCAGTCTTTGTTGATTTTCACCGTTGAATCTCATGTGATATAAAGAGATTCCGGTATGCGCAGTGCGCACGCTGGAACACTGAACTGGACGTAACAGGATTTAAGGTAATTTGCACACACAACCCACTGTCGCTGCCTTTTGCTAGCTAGCTTCGGCTAATTTATCTTAGCTAGATGGCTACCCGGTTGTGCTCCCAAGTTCCAAAGGCATGACTTTTCAAAACGCGTTATGTCGTTTTCGTGATAAAGACTGACTGAAAGTAACGCTCAAACTTCCCTGACCATATTCCACCACTTTTGGAAGCCGTAACGAACAATACCAAGATGCCAACATTGGGGAAAGAAACCGCAGCTATCTCATTTTTCAATTCAAACGGAGCCTTTTTATCTTTTCTCGTCAACATAATGGCAAAAGCGCGGTTGTAATGTGTTCGACATCGGAAACCGAGACTTTCGTTAAAAAAAAAAAATCGTGATATGAATATATTGCCTTATTTATTGTTCGGAACTGCTTCGTTAGTGCTCGTGCTCTTATTATTGTGTCTATATTACCAATAGTAATAACACGAAGGACAAATATGACACTCTGACCGATGGATGCTTTATTCATGTCATCGGGTAACAGTGCCGTCGTGGCGTTTTTCTCACAATATTCTATGCACTGATTTTGTAGATTGCAAATGTTAATGAGGGAAAGCAGCGCTGACCGGGGAGGTACTAGTACAAATAGGCTGGTGTTGGATAAGATTTATTTCTCTTCGATCTAAAACGATCACACCATTTTTCAACACAGTTAACAACAAAACCGCTTGTGTTCTTTGCCTGACTGAGCTTGAAACTATTTAGAAAAATTGGATTGCACTGCTTCGCTGCAATTACCAAAGTACTAGTCGTGCAACACAACACACAAGAGAAAATGTGCTACATCAACCAAGATTCCCACTATGGCACCTCCGCTGGGCAACATTTTTGTTGTGCACGTTGCGTCTTCTAAAACTAGTGAAATGACTAACATCGTTATTATCGGACAGTCGGGAGCCATAGTTGATCAGAAATGTAGTTAAATGCCCATCCCACACTTAATACTGTGCTTATCTCAGTTTTCACTCTTCACTTGAGCATGATGTCCTCTAGTTTTATCAAATGTCACCTTATTTGTACAATTTTAAATCCAAGACTGCATCTTTCTCTCTCTCTCAGTCAGGTTTGTTTGTGGGTTCCAATCATTTGGCAACCTTTCCTTTGGCTTCCAATCCCTGGGTCCACCAGAGCAACCTTTATACAACCAACTGTCCTAAACCATGGACCTGGCGTCAGCATCGGGCCTCAGAAGGAGGCTTGCCACCTCCTGCTCACCCACCGGCCAAAGAGAGATTGCCAGAAGCCCACCTCGTCGCTCACCCTCTTTGTCTCGATCATCTCCATCATCTGATCGGTCTTCACCCTCATCTACATCATCCTCTCCCCGTGCCAACTCGTCATTTTTTCCGAACCACGTTAAAGGTCAGACTCATGAGTCAGAACGGCTGAGGGTGTCTTCCACATCTGCCTCCCGAACAAAGTCATCCCTCTCCACGGCCAAAGCCACCTTTGCAGAATCCTTCCCTCGCAGTTTGTCTCAGTCAGGTGTTGAATATCAAGAAGTAGGTAGGAAAAAGGAGATATACGATCCTTTCCATCCTACAGAGGGGGAAAAAGATGGAAAGACTGAGGAAGATGAAGGTGAGAAGTATGATCCTTTTGAGCCCACTGGTTCTCCAGCATCAGATGACGATGACGAAGACGGCAACTTAACAGAAAAGCTAACGAGTGCGGAGAGAGAAATTGAGAAGAAAGAAGAGGAGCCCCCAGATTCCACTGACGTATTCAGTGACCCACCGAGCCCTCCGTTGGCTCCCCAGCTCTCTCATAGACGGCGAGTTGATTACAGCACGACCAAAGCTCGAGTTAAGAGAGAGCGGGCTGACTCTGACCATTCTGAGATTGAGGAGGGGGAGATAGTGGTCGCTATTGAGAGAGATGTTGGCACCAAGAGAACAGCCGCAGAAAATCTCCTCCTGGACTCTCCCAAGGTCACCTTTTTTGATCCGAAACCAGAGCGCATCCTCCGTGTGCTGGATGGGGATGGATTTGTATCTGTGTGCGCGGACAGCAACTGGGACGTAGACAGGGAGACGGACGATGAGCCTCGGGTGGGAGTGGAGGATCTGAGAAGGAAACTGGTCAGCAAGAGGAAGGAAAGGTATCTTGCCTTTCCTGGTTCATCCCCTCTCACGTCTGAGCTACCACCTCCCCCCCCTCCTCCTCCTCCTCCTGTTGACTTGATGCCTTCTTCTCCTCTTGCACCCGCTGCCGAGAAAGGAAACGCAAACCGCAAGTCCTCCAAAGGGCCCAAGGATCAGAGCAGGCAGAGAAGCAAGGATACAAAGGCGAGGGAGAAGGATGAGAAGCGAAAGAAAAAAAGGAAGGACAAGGAGGGAGATGGAGAAAGGAGCAGAGAAAAGAAGCCAGGGGACAAGACCGATAAAGACGGCAAACGTAGGAGAAGCAGCAGAAGTAGTAGTCAGAAGAGAAAGAAAACGCATCACAGTAGCCCGGAGGCTTCTCAATCACACAACTCTTCAAGACGAGACGGCCACAGGAGACACTCCTACCCGAGCCCTACTGCGGAACGCCATCGAGAGAGGGAAAGAGACAAAGAAAGAGACCGGGACAGAGGTCGAGACGGCGACAGAAGCAGAAAAATGGAACGAGACAGGTATAGAGAGAGCGAACGAAGCCGCACCTTCAGCCAGAGAAGAGATGAACGAGAGAGGCGCTCTAGCTCGAGAAAGGATGAGAGGAAACGGAAGGGACTCTTCCATTCAAGCAGCAGAGAGCGAGACGTTTCAAAGAGGCCGAGAAGAAGCGGGGAGAAAAGAGAGGGCGAAAGAGCCCGGGAGCATGAGCGGGACCGTCGGCGGGAAGGACGTCCCGTCGTCCCCCCGTCTATTCAGGACCTGAATGGTTCCGACCTCTTCGCCATCAAACGAACCATTACCGTCACCACCACCACAACCACCACCACGGTCCCTGGCTCTCCGATACTCACTCAAGCCTCTCCGTGCCGGATTGTGCAGGACACGCCCCACAAGAGGAAGAAGAAGAGAAGATGGCACTCGGGTGGAGAGGAGATGGACCGGGCAACTTGTCGTAGCCGATCGCAGTCGCCGTCGCCTCCACGGTATCGCAGATATGAGTCAGACCGCTATGCCGATAAATTAGAGATCGACGTGTTGTCTTTAGACGGTGAGGCTTTGGACTCGGACTACCCGTCCTTGGAAGACACGCCTCCAGCAGCTCTGCCCCCGGACCCGCCTGTCCCCAGCCCCAAATCGAAACCAACTCCAAAGACTGAACGGCATCACCCCAAAAAGAAAGGTCACACGCCAAAGAAATTGGCTCAGTCGTCGTCGTCCTCCTCCTCCTCGTCCAATAAAACCAAAAGCAAATGCCTATCGTCTCTGTCCGTCACGTCGGATTCTGCCCCCGTCCCAGCTGGCCTTCCTTTAGCCAAGAGAACCAGGAAAGTAGGGAAAGACAAAGCGTGGGACAAAGACGGCAAAAAGGATTTGGCTCGCTCCGGCAAATCTAAGAAAGAGAGCAGCAGTCGCAAAGCCAAACTGCAGTCCAAAGTGTCTGTTTTGGTGCGTGAGGGTGTGAGCAGCACCACTGGGACCTCAATTGGCTCTGGTAAGCTGGGGATGGACCTCCTTGGTCCTGGAGCTACTGGGGGAGGTTCCGGAGGGTCTGTGGTGGGGGGTTCAATTGCTGTAGTCTTCTGTAGGGACAACGAGAGCAGGTCACCGTTTCTGAAGCCTTGCACCGAGCCTCTTTCGGTCGGCGTGCGCAATAAAGAGCTGGCGAGTATGGGCAAGCGAAACAGCCTCGCAGCACCGCCGCCCTCTTTAAACAGCACCGCGGGAGTGAAATCAAAGAAAACAAAGGCCGGCTCGATCACATCCACTTCCTCCTCTACCCCCTCCCCTTCGTCAACATTGGCAACCAAGCGCCGCCGTCGCTTAGCCAAGAAAGTGAGGGCAAAAGATGGCGCATCGGGTCTGGACACTGGAGATGGGAGCCAAACAAAAGCGGCACCCGAAGGCTGGAGCGGAGCCCCGCCAGAGGTTCTCTCCGCCGCTGGTGATGGAAGCAAGGCCGTCAGTCCGCACTCTGGCCAAGCAGGCCCCGCCCCTTGTTCGTCGTCCGCCTCGTCCTCGTCGTCCTTTACGAGCGTGCCCCCGCCCTCCTCCTCACCACCGCGTACACCCCCACCTCTTCCGGCTCCCTTGCGCGACACCAGGGAGTCTTCGCCGGACTCTCAGACGGTGGACAGCAGCTGCAAGACTCCGGAGCCTTCTTTCCTAGCTGACGACTGCCCGACTCAGACCAGCCCCACACTGCCGCCATCCAGTCCACCCAGCCCATCCCTGCCCCAGGGGTCTACACCCACCGCCGTGCAGCCCCCTTCGGACAATGCGCCCAAATCTGTGCCCTCACCTCCTTCCCCTTCATCATCGGGGGCAAGTGTTCTCGGTTCCCTTTCTCTGCCTTTGTCCTCGTCAGACCCCTCTTCCTCCTCGGTGTCCTCGTCATCCGCCAGCAAGCCTCCTCCACCCCCTCCTCCGGCAGCTCCCGTCCTCCCGTGGAGTCTGCAGACAGGGGTGGACTGCACAACCGGAGGGGTTCTTGCATGTGAGTTTGCTCAATCAGTTGACAGACGTTGGCCAGGTTTTGGAGGAAACGTTCACACCTGAGTTTGATTGGGATGTATCCAGCAAAGCACAGTTTAGCCACACGACACATTGCTCTTGCTCGCGTTTGTTATCAAATCAAAAACCTTGTGACAATGTCATCGTCAGATTTGTTGGTTTCTTTTTATGCTTGTTTCTTAAATGACAGCGTGCACCCTTGTCTTACAAACAGAACCAAGAATATATTTTTGCGATCTCGTGTGGAACCATTTTTTTTTTTTTCTCAATGACTGCCGAGGACAGAAAATGCATTTAATGGCTCTGCGGTGAACAGTTTCTCACAACCTGTAATCATAAATCCTCCCACTTATCTGTCCTCCTAGTAACCGCCCTTCTCTTCAAAATGGAGGAGGCGAACATTGCCAGCAGAGCAAAAGCACAAGAGTTCATCCAAGCGACCAGCCAGGTGAGAGGACCCGTCCGTCGTCTTTGACTGTGACGCTCCAGTCTTTTCAACGACGTCATTCCATGGACAAAACAAACGAGAACCTTGAAGAATGTCGAAGCACTAGGTTGACTCAAACTCCAGTCATGATAAACAGACGTTCACTTCTGTTCACTTAAGCTCAAAGTCGGGATCAAAAGACGATTTGACACATCGCTTGATAGACACCATTTAATAATAATGATTTAATAATTTGCTTTGATTCTTCTTTTCAATCAAATCTGATTTTCCGATTCAAGTGGGGTTTTGTGGAAATGTGATTTTCCCAGTAATGTTCTCTTGTCTTGAATGCAGATCCTCTCACAGGCAAATCAGAGTCAGTCTCAGGCTCCGTCAGCTGCCTCCTTGACCTCCTCCCAGATCCCTCCTCCCCCTCCCACTCTACCCCCACCGCCTGCATTGAGCCCGGCGCAGTTCATCCTCCAAAGCTCTCTGCCATTAGTCGGTTGCACCAAAACTCCGCCCTCCCACCTGCACCCCACCCTTGGTGGCGGCTGTGCGCAGACACCCCCACCTGTCATGCCGGTCGGGCTGGCCGGATTTACAGGGAGCTCCGGAGACACTTTTTGGGACAATGAAAGTAAAGACCCTGAGAAGGTGAAGTTAAAGTTCATTTGCAGTTGTTGTGTTGATATAAGATACTTGACTATTATGGACTGCTGATAACATCCCATTTCCAGTACAAAGCACAGGAAATAGATTTATAGATATGCTTGGTCTGACTCACAAGGGGAACGAAATGTTTTCTAATCCTACTCATCCCTTGGAATTATATTTGCAAAGCAATTCTTTTTTTGTAGTTTCTTATCTCGATATATGTCCTCTGTTTGATGAACTGTACAGTACCTGAAGAAGCTCCACACCCAGGAGCGGGCCGTGGAGGAGGTGAAGCTTGCTATCAAACCTTACTATCAGCGCAAAGACATCAACAAGGATGACTACAAAGATATCCTCCGAAAAGCTGTTCACAAGGTCGGCCGCACATCGAACACACCTCTTGTGACTCGTCATTACAGGGGGTCTTCAATTTACACAACTGTCCTGACATACGAGGCTTAGAGGGTACCGACGGCACGAAACCTTATTAGAGTACATTGTCTTATGGCTTAAGACAAGATACTCGGTTCTAGTCTAAAATATATACAGTATATATATTTCAAGGCTCGAAATAAGCGGATTCATACCGTAACTTGCGAGGCAAAATCAAATTTTGCGCCTCGTACAAACACATTGAGAAGCAAAGTTGCAAGTGGGAGGAGAGCAGTGTGTCACAAGTCGAGGCGAGACGTTAACAAACGCATGATGTCTGCGTCGCAAACATGGATGGATGGATTGTAGCAGTATCGTTAAGGTGAAAAAAAAAACGGTTCCAGTAATATTAATGTGCAAAAAAAGTCCTTTACAGTTCTCGAAAGTTAAGGGAAATGTTTTGTTTTGATTCACATCCAAAATAATCAGTCGGCTTTCATAGAGGACTACAGGAATAAGACAATACTCACTGCTGAAATTCTGAGCACTTGGTCTAATGTAAATGAAAAAGGTATTTGAAAATCGATTCCTCATTGCACTTCTCAGTTTGAAGTTGTGACTAAACTAACCGATATGAACCAAAGCTCACCGTGAACTCGCATGTGCCAACTAAGAAGTAAAGTCTTTGAAGTGAGTTAGGCTTGAAACAAGCCTATGTCATTGTTTCAGATCTGCCACAGCCGCACTGGTGAAATCAACCCGGTCAAGGTCAGCAACCTTGTGAAGCTGTACGTCCAGCGATACAAGTACTTCCGAAAACATGGACGCAAAATGGATGAAGAGGAGAGGGATGAAAGGGAGCAGAGCGGCGCTTTTTAAAATGCTATCCTACTCTGCCTTTGGTTGTTTTGGACACCCACTAATTTGTGTTCATGTTTCTATTGTTTGGTCTTCTCCATTTTATGCAGCTTATCTGTGTGATTTCACTGTAAATATGTCAGACAAAAAAATAGGTCTTTAGAGAACAGGTCATGTATAGGAGATGCAATGGATCCCATGTATCCCAATAAAATCCCCAAAACCTTGAAAATGCAACCAATTTATACTACGCAGTGATTGTACAAACAGCAGGAATACCTTTTTTTTTTTTTTTTTTAATCCGTTTCATATCTAGGACGTAATACACTCCTAAATACTCATAATTCATTCCCAGAAACATGCTCCTCTCGTTTTGCCCCGACAGCCACCTGTCTCTTTGCAAATAGTTCGCAAGCTTAGGGGCCAGCGGATTGGTCTTCAGTAATTATGGCACTGTAGTTCACATACAGTTGACACTCAGCTCAGTGCTTTGCTTGACTTGTAGGAATGAGTTACAGAGATGGAGAATGTGGCCGAATCAACACTACTTATGAAACAGCTAATGTATATATTATAATTGCCACTTTTTAATGTTTTCTTTTTCAAACGTTACTACCGTCAAAACCGACTTTTTAAAAGATAAACAAATGAATTGTTTACATCCATGGAAAATAAATGTATTTTGAAGGAAGCATGCAGGTCAAGGCGTGAGTAAATTTTCTTGGAAATAAAACTATTGCTTCACCATATTAGATCTAAAATATAAAGGTAATGCTTTTATTACATTGAGGGAAATTAATTTCCCCATTCTAGGAGAAATCAATAGAAGACTTGCTTCTTCCCAGGGGTGGGAAACGTACTTGCACTCGACTTAATTGGAAGTACAAATACTTCTGAAAAAAAGACAGGTGAAAGCAAATATCGAGACTGTGAAACGTACTTGTGTAAAAAAGCAGATTCTTTATTTTGAAACTCTGTTGTGTACATTACTCATTTTGGTGACTTGTTTTGGAGCAACGAAAAAAAAAAGGATCTGCACACAAAATAGTTTCCCCCTTAATTAACTGCGTAATACCCGAGTTGGGAAGAATAGTGCACTGAATAAAACGCCCCTTAGAACTGTCGGCTCCGATTTGAGAGAGAGATTTTTTTTAAATTATATATATATATATATATATATATATATATATATATATATATATATATATATATATATATATATATATATATATATATATTTTTTTTAATGGACCTGAGTATTTCTACATTTAATTTAGATATTCGAAATAATTTACAGTGACAGAACGCGATTCCTGCTGACTGCGTGAGAGTATGCCGTTGTCTTCGGTGTAATGTACGTAATTTTTAGAAGATATTTATATTCATGATTGACGGTTTTTTGGAGGTCAGAATATCTTGTGATGAACCAGAATGACAATTTATCTGAATCAGCCATCTTTGTTGTTTACATTCGCCCGGAACGCTTTGACGTCTGAACTGGGACGATACGAGTGGTAGAAATCCGACTTTCCCAGGTCCCTGAATGCAGCGTTATTTTACGACGACTGTGTCTGTTATACGGCATCCCGCCATTTTAATTTTACTGAAGTTATACGATACGCATTGATTGTACGAGTTGTCGCATTGCGTGTTGCTACGCTCGGCAACATTTTGTTTTGTTAACGTTCATACGCGAAAGCCATACTAACCGAACGTACTAAGGCATTTATGTGTCTTCCGTGTCCGTTTAAATTCGATGGTGTAATTTATCTTTGGTCGTTGGGTGAGTGAAGGAAGGTAAGAGTCCATGTGTCTTGTTAGCATAGCTACCTCGGTGGTTACCACTAGTAAGTCGAGTGTTGAGCGAGCGAAATAAAAGAGCCGCTACACCTAGTGGGTTTATTTATTATGTTTTGTAGTCTTTGAGAGGAAAGGTGATTTGTAAAAGCATGAAACCGATTTGAGTCGGGCCTTTTCTTACAAGTCGGCCGTGATGGACATGCTAGTTAGCCCGCGAAGCTAACAAATACGTTTGCCTTTGTGCTCATCCTTGACCTGGCATTTACTGGTTGTTGGGGCTTTGTTCACCATAGGTTAAACTTATAATTGATCTCTTTAGGTGAAAAATGACGCAGTTTTTGCCCCCGAACCTTCTGGCCCTCTTTGCCCCGCGGGACCCAATCCCTTTTCTGCCTCAACTGGAGAAGTTGCCGCATGAGAAACACCACAACCAACCTTACTGTGGAATCGCCCCGTTCATCAGGCACTTTGAGGTTGAAAACTTATCACGTATGACACATTGTTCCTTCACTATGTAGCAATGGAAGGAAAATGCATATCATTTGTTGTCTTTTGTGATTAGGATCCGAGAGATGCCCCGCCACCAACAAGGGCTGAGACTCGTGAAGAGAGGTTGGAGAGAAAGGTGGGTTTGGGAACTAGGAACCATTGCAAGATGACTTTGACCATTTTGATATCGTAAATAATGCATAGGGTGGTGTCAGTGTTTGATTTAAATGGATGTTGTCTCAATCGGGCGAGCCGTTCCTGCTTTGTAAGTTGGGATGATCTTCATTTGAAGTGCCTTACAGCTGTTCACGTGATACTTAAAAACGGAGAGCTGCAGTTTTCCAGCAAATAAGTGTCTTGCTCACGGCCAAAGACAATTATTAGTTTTTGCATGTGTGTGTGTGTTGCCATTGCAACAGAATTCCCTGATATCACCGTCACTTACCCATTTTATGCAAATTGTTCAATTTGTAGAGGCGAGAGAAAATTGAAAGGAGACAAACGGTGGTGGAGACGGAGCTGAAACTATGTAAGTGTCTTCATTGATCAACGACAAGCCATTTAAGCTGATTGTGCTTTGTGGGCTTTCGCAAACCTTCCTGTTTGTATTGTTTTAGGGGACCCCCACAATGACCCAAATGCACAAGGGGATGCCTTTAAGACATTGTTTGTTGCAAGAGTGGTGAGTGTGTCAAAATTACGGCAAAGTGTTTTTACATCTGCACTGGGATTTCTCCCGTGGGAGCTTTTCCTCTCACCTGTTAAAAACAATCAGTATTTTCTTTGTCCTAGAACTACGATACCACAGAGTCCAAGCTTCGCCGTGAGTTTGAGGTCTATGGTCCCATTAAGCGGGTAAGTTTATCGACTGTTGCTGACTTGTCTCGACACACTCAGGTGTATGTATGGCAAAAAGCTAAATTGGAGCTTTGAACTGAGGTGTGACTTGACACCGAGTCACCTTGAAATTCATTTGGAAAATGTATAGAACAGGCCTAGCTGCTGTAACCCCATAGAGAAAAATGGACGCATCTTGGCACGCACAGGAGCATATCGTGGACCAACTTGATGAAGTATACATGAAGATTTTTTTAAACTGATATCGAGTTGGACTTTGCGATTCGCGCAATGTAACTTTCATTTTCAACAGATCTCAGCACATGCAGCGTTGTGTTGATTGCATTTAGTCAGTGTATAAGCAGGCCTCTCATGGACAGCCCACCACTGATGATACGTGCCTGTCGCTTGCAGATTTACATCGTGTACAACAAGAGGACGGGGAAGCCTCGCGGATACGCCTTCATTGAGTACGAGCATGAGCGCGACATGCACTGTGAGTACAAATACAGGACTGAGAGCATAAAAAGCGTTTTCGCATATTCATCAAGCGACAGTCAGTGTGGTTCTTCCATTGGCACCAGCTTCTCATACATTTGTGGGGATGGGGGGGGGGTGGCATCTTCTAACAGCTCGAATCAGGATCGGTCCCAGATGAATAGCAAATTTTGGAAGAATCAGAAGTTCTCGCGCATTACGTTCCACATTTTGCATGGTGAAAAACCGTCTCGTGGTTGTGTGACGTTTGTGTGTCTGTGTTTGTTGCGTATCATGGGTTGACTGATGGTTTGGTTGAGAAGTGGGGGAAAGGTGGGTGGACCAAGAGGTAGAGGTGTGAGTCATCTGTGAACCTGAACCTCTTTGCCTCTCAAAGGGCACATTGTCTTTTAACTGTTAGGTGAAGTAGCTCTGTGGAAGAGCAACTCTGCTGGTTGGACTCAATTGGTAAGCACAAGGTTAGACTAGTCACTCATCGAATGGGTTATCTCTTTGAAATACCTGTTGGTTTTGTGGCACCCCAACATAAGAATGGGCAGTGTTTTTTTTGTTTTTGTGGTCTTCAACCCTGGTCACGGTGAGGTAATTGAATGTACATGTCACCATATTGAAGTATTTGAATTGAGTTTCTTTCTGCCACAATGCACAACTGTCTGATTAGACAAGTCAGGTGGTGTCACTGTGCTAGGTGACATCATTCTCGGATGTTGGTGGCATTAGCTCTGCCGGACCAGAGTTGCTGATCACAGCAATGTAGCCAAGTAAGGGTTAAAGTGAGTGGGGAGGCGGGGCTAAGAATCATATTAACTGTGTGTTATTCTCATTGCCACTGCAGCCGCCAATCTGTGATGGCTATTGGCCAGAGCTGGCTGGCAGATGATGATGGTTATGATACATCTACACCCTACTACCACTGCTCAGTGTATGGTTGGTATAATGGGTTTGTATGATGGGTAAGATTTCTTTCCACCCTCCATCTCCGATACAGGGAAGAGGAGCGACGTTCAATGGGAAAAGCATTTTTACTGGCAAGCCCCGGGAGCTTCCCAGCAAGTAGTTTTTCTTTACAACTTTGACCATTGAACGCACCCCTGAACACCAGCGCATTTAGCGGTACCCGATGACTCTGCCCTTTTTGTTAAAGCCACCTTGCGTTGCCGTTCAGAGCTCGGTCTCTACTCTAGACGATGGCGACGCGGAGAGAAAACCGACCTCCCATTGCAGGACTCTCAAAGCTTGTGGCAAAGTAACGACACCACTTCTTGGATGGTGTGTAGTCTTTGCACGGAAAGCGAAGGAAACAGCCATTATGAAGATCAGTTCGTTGCCGTGAGGGTAAATGTTGTACCCGTTTTCACGCAGGTTGGATGGTGACTTGCTTGTTTCGGCGTGACATTGACATTATATTTATTCACGAGACTTCAAAAAGATTGTTCTGGGGGGATTTGTACTATTAACTCCATATCCAGGTCCTGATAGATTCAAATTTTATTCACCGATGTGAATGAATTCACTGAAGAAATGTATTGTGAGCTGGCGATTAGGGCAGCGAGTGCTGTCAACGTTCCAGTGTTTGAGTTTGTGATCCAATCTATTGAGCTAGTGCTATTGAGGCCAAGATGGCTTTAATGGAAAAGGCAGATGTGCTTTTTGGTCATTCTGACACGGGGACCATTTCCAAATTAGTTCTTCACTACATTTCCACAACCATTCAGTTTTAGCCACACGGTGTTCTTAATTACAGTAATGAGTTAAACCTCATCGGGTGGCACTTTTTTTTTTTCTCCCTGCGCCCCATTGGAATAAAGTTTAGACAATCTTATACCTAAGTGGTTAGTGTTAGTAGCGTGGCATTACTGGCCTCCATTAATTGGCTGCAGTAACGTAAAGGCCGCTTCTGTCTTTTTGACAGTGTTTTTTTTTTCTCTCCATTTTTTTAATTTTGCTCTCAGATCAGTTTTTGGAGTACTGTTGGGGGTTTGGTAAGGCCCTGTCAGTGGGATGGCATTTAGATGGCATCCTTTGTGTAGAGAGGAAGTGGTGGGGTTCTGGTAAGGCCCCAGACTGATGTTGTGACCCAAGTGAATTCTGGTGTTGATGAGGGGTTGTGGTAAGGCCCTCTGAATGAGCTTATGAGACTGTTCCAAGGATGATGTGAGATTCTGTCTTGTCTAAATGGTAAAAGTGAAGAG
The DNA here is from genome assembly GCA_901007745.1 of Hippocampus kuda. NCBI lineage: Eukaryota > Metazoa > Chordata > Actinopteri > Syngnathiformes > Syngnathidae > Hippocampus > Hippocampus kuda. The sequence goes on from CAAKHF010015756.1 coordinate 22,957, forward strand.
GTTGTGGTAAGTGTTTGTTCTTCAACATCCAAGACGGTAGCGCCGTCGTCCCTCATCCCAGACCAGTGTAGCAGACGGGAAGCGGCATCCCAATGTCAAAGTTCTTCACTTGTGCAAGACGGATCAACAAACGTTTGTGTGGCATCACGGCTTGAGCTGTGAGACGCGTTGTGAATGAGAATGCCATGTTGTTGGTGTTTCTTCTGTGTGCTGCTCTTGCATAGAACAATGGTAAGCAGGTCACAGTTCGCGTCGCATGGAAACCACCACAAAAGGCTCGCGTTGCCGAAAATACCGTCATTCCCAAACTATACATGTGGAAACCTGCGCCATCCTGGTAGACTATTGTTTTAAGCCGATGTCAGACTACGCCAATCTAGGCCGATTTTGAGACAGAGTCTCGTAGCTGATTTTGAGAAGGGATTGACGCGTCGTAGCACGTGACATCCTCGGTGCTGACGAAAGTCCGGCATGTCGCAATTTTTGTTTGTCTTGCCGCATAGCGTGACATGTCTTGCGTCGTCCTGCGATTGGTTCTTCGGCATTGACTAATAGGAGCGGCGGTGCCCTCCTACTCCTGACAAGAGACTGGACGTGGCACACACGGTCACAAAGTGGTGTTCGGTATTTACGAAGTGACTTGAACTAATGGGAAGAATACGGAACATTTCAGCTCATGCTACGTTTGCTAACTGCAAAGCTAGTAGACCACTAGCGAACGTGGGGGCCCGAAAACAAATTTGTTTCCTCAAGTTCATTTCGGCGAATTAACAGTCCATACAGCCCTCTCCCCACCATTCGGCAATGGGGCAAATTTTATTTTATTAATAAGTCCTTTAGGTTGACAAGGTAATAACCTAACGTGTGTGTGAGCATGCGTGCTAATTTTACAGTTGTTGAGCATTTACTCAAGTTTGCATCAGTAGCAAGATGGGGTGAGATGTGATAAACGCAATGTAATATGTAACCACAATCGAAATGACCCCAGCAAGCTTGGCAAGTCAAGTGAATGCCACAACAAAGCGAGAGAGAACTTTAGTGGGTTAACAGTTGCTTACGTATTTACACTAACTCTTGCCACAAAACCTGGCACTGAGCTATGTAGAACATAAGCCCGTTTGTAAGGACTTAAGAGGTTGGCTGTAGTAACCCCACTGCTGGTCACGGTGAAAGAACTATTTAAAAAAAAAACATTGAACATTCATCGGGTGGAAGGAAGTCTACTCCCATTATCCTTGGGCTTTTATCCAGAGAGCAGCCCTCTCGGCTTCACCTGCTCCTGGTCAGTATGCTAAAGCACCGTTTTGTTTCCGTGTTACAGTGACGCATCGGACTCTTATCACCTGTGCTTTTTTTTTTCTCCCCGCTCCTCTTCTCCAGCCGCCTACAAGCACGCGGATGGCAAGAAGATTGATGGCAGGAGAGTGCTGGTGGATGTTGAACGAGGACGCACTGTCAAAGGATGGCACCCTCGTAGACTGGGTCAGCAAGTATTTTTTAAGCTTTGCTGAGCAATTGTAATTATGTTGGGAAGTTGAGCGATATTAGTCTGTCTGGGTGGGCGGCGGCCGCCACGCAACTTTGAACGCAGGAAAAACCCCGCATTTGCATTTGTTTCACTCAGGTGGGGGGTTAGGAGGAACCAGAAGAGGCGGTGCAGATGTCAACATCAAGCACTCAGGAAGAGATGATGCATCTCGCTATGATGATCGCCCCCTGGGAGGGTGAGCTCGGTTTTATTTTGAGCGCACTGTACACATTTGAAGCATGTGTGTCACTGATTTTTCTTTGTCTGGATTACTTTATAGTGACCGCGATCGTGGAGAGCGTAGGGAGCGTAGTCGTGACAAGGAGAGAGAGCGTCGGAGGTCACGGTCCCGCGAACGCCGCCGCCGCACCCGTTCCCGCGAGCGCGATAGGGAGAGAGACAGACAGCCGGCACCAGGGGAGGATGTCACCGGTAGCGGCCGGCGTCGAGACAGAGAGCGCGATCGCGTAGCACCGGCCGGGGGAGACAGCAGGAGTAGAGAAAGGAGTCGGGATCGTGACAGGAAGAGGAGGAGCAGAAGTCGGGATCGCAAGCGTGAGCGCGAGAGAGCTAAGGGGCCCGAAGGGGAGGAGATCAGCCAGGGAGACGGGGCCCCAGAGGGCGGCGAGCGTGCAGCGGAAGAAGCTGACGGAGAAGCAGGTGAGGGTACGGAGGAGCGAAGGGACCGGGACAGAGAAAAGGATCGGGACCGCAGACGCAGCCACAGGGACAGAGACAGGCGTAGGAGCGATCGAGACCGGGACAGGGATCACAAGAGGGAGCGGGGCGACCGAGAGAGGGCTGAGCGTAGGGAGGAGCGCCACGGCTCCTTACGGGAAGACGTGGGCCCGCAAGATGAAATGCCCAACGAGGAGGGCGAAGAAGCGCCCAACATGGAGGAGTACAGTCAGGATGGAATGATGGACCAGCAGTCTGTGCCTGATGAATACGCTGCTGGTGAGAATGGCTATAAGATGGAGGAAACAACTGGAGATGAGTACTAACTTAGACCCACTCACTTAAAAAAAAAGTTTTCATATTCTACTGTACCGTGACACCCTACATTAATTGTATGGAAACGTTACCATACATAGACCATATCTCGCCTTCCTCACAACAAGAAATGAGACCGTTTGTTCCACATGGTGTTTCACTGTGGATTTGCCCAATTTATTTGTGCCACTCAATCAAGTTTTCAACAATTCCAAGATTTTTTTTTTCCACCTTTGAAGCTGTCACATTTCATTTCCTGCTTTACCAAGAATTGGATTCAAAGTCAGTCGGTAACCGATACTTTTAGCGTGAGATGTGAAGGTAATTGTGTGACGTTTCACAATTGTATGGTTTCAAATTCAATTAAATTTTTTTAATTATATTTTGGTGTCCTTGGCTTTTGTACCAGGGTTCCGTTATTAATTGCAGCTTTTGAAATAATAGCCTTTGTTTGTAACCTACTCCAAAGTTCATGCTGCGATTTGTTCTTTTCCCCTTATGTGAATGCTACTGTAAAAATCCAAATGGCTTTCAAGATGCGCCCGCTTGGAATTCTGGTTGAAGAAGACACAATATTGGGTGCGGCATTATTAGTGGTTTTGCCTTGATGTGGACAACACCCGCTGTTCACGGGGAGTGCGAACATCCATGTATCGAGGCCCACCGATTGGCGTTGGGGAAAGAAAAAAAAGGATATCTTACAAAGGTAAATGCGGTACCAATTCGGACGCTTACGCATTCGCATATTTTCAGCAGCCTTTCAAATCCGGCTTTAAAGGTAAAGGTCGTTGAGTGTGTTGCCACTTTAAATCCAGCGTAATCTATGTCGCTTTACGTCCTTACGTACGTACGTACGCACGCACGCGCCCCCGGTCGCGGCGCCCCTCCGCCGTGATTGATTTTCCCCGCTCGTAAAGCGCGTCTCTCCTCGCGCCGCTTTGTCCTCGGTCCCCGGGTCGCCGTCTGACGGCTTCCGAACGATGGAGCAGCAAATGCTGTGAATAAGGGAGCGCCCGACCGACGGAGGCACGCGCACGATGATGTCCTCTTACTACCATCCAGCCAAGGAGGCAGACATGGCGGAACCTCTCTGCTTAGAAAGAGGTACAGTATCGCCGCCTTATACAAGAATCAATTGTCCATATGGATTCATTGATTTTTGTCCGCATCTTGACTTTCGTCTTAATCCACACAAATCTTCCACCGTGTCTCACAAAGCGACCGTGGTCATCATGAATCACGAATTAATATACAGTATTGGTCATCGAAAAACGACGTGCCGCATGCTGTGATTAGGACATGCGTGGAACAAGTGTGCATATCGCAATTAAGGGACTCGGCTGTGCCGGTGACGTCACTGGGGAACGTGGACAGGGTGCGGTGAAACCGTGGCTGCGTGGTGCTGCTCTTTGTGAACAGTGAAACGTTCCTCACGGCTGTGACGTCAGCCCAAGTGACTGCTGCGAGGTCAAGTGGACTGGACAGGATGCTATTGTGTCACTGTCTCAACTACGACTTTTGATCATTGTATTACATATTGTTCAACTCAACTGTACTGTGTGCGTGTCTCTGTTAGACGTGTGTAGGGTGATTGAGCTGCTGGACCGGCTGCAACGCAGGGGGGAATTACCTCCTCCCAAATTGCAGGCCCTTCAGAGAGTGCTGCAGAGCAAGTTCTGTGCCGCCATTAGAGAGGTAGGAAACTGCAGAAAAACCACCATTACCTTGTGCAGAACAATGCGCATGTCGTTGCAAAAACTCCTGTCACGTGCCTAATTTGCAGTGCAACTTTTAGATTGAGCGTGTTTCTCTGTTAGGTATACGAGCAGCTGTACGACACTCTGGACATTGTCGGAGGACCGGAGGTGCGAGCGCAAGCGACAGCCAAGGTATTTCAAGTGGGCTAAGCGCAAATCACAGACTGCGTTTCACTTTGTATAAGGCGTAAGCCCTCGATACCTCTGACTGTTTATTTAGACCCCAGTAGGGGGGCGGCCACAGTCTTGGCCTCGCAATTGCGCTCCTCTCAACGTTGCTATCAAGTACATTTGAGACATCATGAACAATATGAGGATATTTTTTTTTCTTTTGCAAAAGACGTGTTTGTCATCCTGAGCAGGCCACAGTGGCGGCGTTTGCAGCCAGCGAGGGCCACGCGCATCCACGGGTGGTGGAGCTGCCCAAGACCGACGAGGGGCTGGGCTTCAATATCATGGGGGGCAAAGAGCAGAACTCCCCCATCTACATCTCCAGAGTGATACCCGCGGGGGTGGCCGATCGTCAGGGAGGGCTGAAGAGAGGAGACCAGCTGCTGTCTGTCAACGGAGTGGTAGGAACAAGCTAAGGACCGAACGCTTTGCGAAAGTGAAGAATGTCACCACGTCATGACAGTTAAAGAGCCACTTTGGGGCTTTGCAGACCGTGGAGGGGGAACACCACGAGAAGGCCGTGGAGCTGTTGAAGGCCGCCCAGGGCTCGGTCAAGCTGGTGGTGCGCTACACCCCAAAGGTCCTGGAGGAAATGGAAGCTCGCTTTGAGAAGATGAGGACTGCCCGCAGGCGACAACAACACACGAGCTACACGTGAGACCGCTCGCAGCGCATCTGAAGGACGGCCACCATTGTCCATTTACCGTGTCTTAAAACAGTTCGGGCCGAATGGAGTGCAGCTCGCACAGAGAGGCTGTTATTTCGGTCTTAAATAGTTTTGTAGCCTTAAAAAAAAATGAATCAATTAATTTTAATTGAAGAATCCACGTTGGAAACGGATGCGACATCATGTGGTGGACCGGGCCTGCTCTTGCGCCGGCCACTTGCGATTTGGAGTGATCCGCCGGAGGGGCGTGCTGTGACTGACTGCGTACGCCGTCGCGCTCGTGTGTGCTGGATCTGCTGTACGGGAGCTCACCGCGACTCTTCATTGTGTCTCTCTCCTTGCAGTTCTCTGGAGTCCAGAGGCTAAGGTGAGCCGATGTCTTCATCCGCGCCGGCGCCCCTCCGACCTGACTCGCGTGTCCCAGGATGGAGGCATGAATATAGACGACGAGTAGCAAACCAAAGTAGCCCACTTACGCCCGCGACCTTGAAAGGTAAACCCACCGCTGCCCTTTGGCTGCGCCTTTTCCCGGTTCCGTAGACAAATACAGCGCCAGCTTGTAGCGTCAAATCCCGATGTGAAATCTTCTCCGGTGTCCAAGCGACCTCAATGTAATGTACTTTGTACACGTCACGTGGCTTGACTAGATCTTAGCATTCGTATTCAGAATGGCTGCGTCCATACAGCATGCGGTTCTCTGTACCCTTAAAGAGGTTTCGGGAAGCGTGTGTCCAAAAAAAGACACCGGAGCCTTCGAGACCATTTCTGTGAGCGACGTCCAAATGGAGGAAGGACCACCCTCGGTGGCTGCTATGTGTGACTTTAGGTTTTTAGATGTTGTGTCGTTATTTATTTCCTTCCTTGGGATACTCATGAAATAAATGGTGGCAGTCAAGCAGTCTCAATTTGTTTTTTCTTTCAGAGGGATCGATAGATACAGCTAACTAGATTAAAAAAAAACATTTACATAGTAATGCTCTTTGGCGACCTTTCACTCAGAATTAGGTGTGGTTGTCATGCAATTGGAAAACAAACTTCGACACAAAAGGCAAATTCAAAAGTTTTTCATGTCGACTTGAAATACGTTTTTAGCGTAACACGACCGAGGCAAGGTCAGCCAATCTGGGGCTTCTCTTGAAAGTGTGTAACTGACATTTTGCGAGTAGAATTTACAATGAAGGTTGAATAATTACGCCAGTCTACGTCCATATGTCGTGTTACTTTTTCAGCTTCACCCAAAACATTTCCTCGCAGGTTACTCATTTGCCACAGACCAATCTGGAGGGGAAAAAAAACGGCAACCTTTTCATTTTCCTCTGTACTGTTGTCGGGAAGTCGTATCAATCGATGGGATCATCGTCGGGAGGAAAATCGCATTTCTTTTCACTTCAACAACAGTTGACCGTATTTCAAATTCATCCGACTCGGAAAGCAAGAAAGCGGTCATCCAGGTGATCCGTGGTGATTCACCTTAAATTCTTGACGTGACCTCCACTTTCCTGACCAAGGATCTGCTTACCTCTGATAGGGAGCGACAACCTGCTGACAGAAATGCAAATCATTGCGCAAGTCTACTTTTGCGCGTGTGTGTGCGTGCGCGCGTGCGCATGTATTACCCGCCAAGGCCATAGCAAGTTTCAGCTCATCTTTGAGAAGTTGCAGAACTGCAAGAACCCCTTGTTCCCCCTGAACACGAGACATATTGCATAATTCTAAACATATTTTGTTTTGTGCAGCAGTTTGCTAACGTGTACATCATCACCGTAAAGTGCCCAGGCCGGTCAACATGTGAATACAAAGTAAAAGTTGGTCTTTCGACTTGGCTCACCTGGCAAGCGAGGCCCCACAGCACAGGCCGACCGATGAAAACGGCCTTCGCTCCCAAGGCGAGCGCCTTCAGGACGTCGGTCCCTCGCCTCACTCCACCGTCCAGATAGACGTCGCAGCGACCTTTGGTTGCCCCCACAACCTCCTCCAGCACATCAAGCTACACGCACACACACAAACGCACAAAACATAGCTATCAGTGGAAGGAATTGGCCTTTCCGGTACTGAAGCTTGTTGACAAAAAAAAAAAAAAACCTTGTAAATGTTGGGGGGAGCCGAACACCCTTTTAAAATGCATGTGATCGCTTTTTTTTGTTTGTTTGTTTTTAAGGAGAAGAATTTGGGAGTACATTATTACCAAAAAATAAAGAGCTTTCGCAATTCCCAGACTGGCCTTGTAGTTATCCCCATTCACCACAAGATAGCGGACATGGCTTTTTATCCTGCCGTCGACTGCAGCGCTGCCCAACCTTTTTGGACCTACGATCAAGCAGCCAATCTCATCGCACGCATGCATTTGATGTTTTTGCCAATTAAATATTTCAAAATCGATTTCATTCGAAGCCTGACAAAGTGTAGGGTGGTAAACGGGTGAGAAGCTCAACGCCATTTTGCTTTTTGTGGCTGTGGCAGCCCATCAAAATCCCTGACTTGATCCAAAGTGGATGCGTCGAAATTGCCAAATACTGTAAATGCACGCAAACCACACGGAAACGCACCGTGGCGGGAACCCCATCCAGCTGTCGAGCTCCGTGGTTGGACACCAAGATGCCATCAACGCCATAGTCCACGGCCCTGGCAGCGTCCTCCCCTGAATACACACACACACACACACACACACTTAATTTGAAGCAATTCTTTCTCACCGGTCGAAACAGGACGGGCAATGTTGTGTGTACGCCTACCAGTTAGCACTCCTTTCACAATCACAGGTAGGTGTGTGTTTTTCTTGAGCCAGGTTATGTCATCCCAGCAGAGAGCAGGATCGATGGCTTTTGCGACATAAACAGCCAAGCCGCTGTCACTGCCGTAGTCTCCCTCCGAGAAAGCCAAGGAGTCCGTCGAGAAGTTTGCCAATCTGCAACAGAGGCGCATGGGCGGCGTATCGGCACGAATGGAGGGTGGGGGGGGGGGGGGGGGGG
>CAAKHF010015758.1:10799-33181 GCA_901007745.1 Hippocampus kuda
CCCCCCCACTTCTCATCTCACTCTGACTTTCATCTAACTCAGTGTCTGTGTATTATCTCATCTGAAGCGGTCCCCCCTCACTTCCTGTTTAGTCAACCATCCCTCTAAACTGTGTGATGCACTCACTTTTGGACAAAACGACCCCAGGATCGGGTACACTGAAGATTCCGAAGGGCCGGAAAATTTCCCTTAAAATTCTGCAGTTTACAATCCTCATTCTGATTTCAGTCTTGATCCAGATCGTGATCCCAAGAGCAATCTGGATCCTGATCCACATTTTGACATCAGTCTTAATCCTCATTCCGATCCTAATTTTGATTTCAAACTTGCTCCTGAGTTTGGCCCTGATTCTAAGGTTAGTTTTCAACTTGATCCTGAGTCTAATCCTGATTTAAATCCTCACTGTTTTCCTTAGAATACTGTCAATCTGGTTCAGATTCTGATCAGATCTGTTTGAGGGAGGATGTGGCTCAACTACAGTCCTGTAAAATTGTGCAATGTGCGCCCTCAATGCAAGCAGATTGCAACAACTGGAAGCTATCCCCATCTGCACCCAGACCTAGTGGTCAACTCTCATCATCCTCCCATTCAACCACCTCAACAATGGCAAACACAAATACATTGGACGCACCCGCTGTTACAGTGAGTTGGGCGGAGCTGTTCACTGAACCATACGGGTTGGAGGCGGTGCAGCAGAACAGGCCACCGTCTTCCGGAAAGGCCTCTGCAATCACCAGGGTGCAGATCTCATCTGAAGAAAACAAACAAAACAAAACTGGGGAATAATATTAAAACAACTGTAAGAAATGTTCCGTAGATACAAGTAGAAGATATGTGATGTGGGGTCCCACAGGGATCATTGTCAGGTCACCTGATGTTCTTGAGTTACATTCATTAAGTCTGAAAGCTCGAACAAAATGTCATTAAGTTTTTCTGTATTCATTCCTTCATTTATTCCCATTTCCTTCCTTCCTTCCTGCCTTCTCTTCTTTGCTTCTTTCTATTTGCAACCTACCCAATCTTGCTCTAAAAGCTCTTAAACTGTTTCGATTTCTATTTTACATTACAGCGCTAAACTTATTTCTAAAATATGTCATTTGTGATGTATTTTGTACTGAATCTGTGCTACTGAGCTGACCCCGGAGGTAACTAACTAGGTTGATTATCCTTCATCCCCCTTTTTGAAACAGCAAATCTTTCATCGTGGCTCCCTTTAGATTGGCCGCACCACTTGAATGTGCGGAGCGTTAACATTACCCCGGGGCTAAAGCAGTAAAGTGGAAACGAGACACCGACTGCAATGCTGACACGCTAAATGTTTGCAAATGAGACATGACAGACACACGAGACGTGCAAGTGAAGGACGGCAATTTTCGATGTCGTTTGCACAAAGGTGAGTCAAAACAAGTTGCCCGTGCAGGTGAGTCACAGTCTGAAGAGAAAACACCTGAACACTCAAGTGTGTGCCTCGTGGTGATTCAGACTGTTTACATCGTCTGACGACAAAGTGCGACATTGTCAAGTCAGACAGACAATCAGAGGACGTACCTGACTCTGCCGCAGATCGGGGCTCTGATGTACGTTTCATACCGAGAAAAAAAAATTAAAAAATGAATCAGTCATCTTTTTTATTGGCCAAATATGTTAAAACATGCAAGGAATTTATGCAATGAATGCTACGTTATGTGACAACTTGTGAATTGTGAAAATTGCAAAAAAAATGATCGAATGTGAAGTAAGGTTAACATAAAATTATGATTAGCATTGTTAGCATTCAAAAGTAAAAGTCACATACTTTTCTGGAGAATCCGAAAATCTGGGGAGTCCAAGATCTGATCGCCTTGGCGGTACCACCTAACTTGCATAGGGGGGCCACCACGAACCCTGCACTCCAGAACTACCACCTGACCTTCGGACGCTTGCGTATCCTGCAGCAACTGAATGAAAACAAAGAAGAAAAACAAAAGCACAAGGCGTTATTTAAAAGTGTACACATTGTAGGTCCGTTTTGACCTGTTGAGTGAGCTTGTAATTTTGGCACTCCCTTATGGACTAAATAATTATTGACCAAAAATTGGAAATCGATGGCAAAATCTATTGGAAATATGAAAAAAAAGGCAACAAAAATGAGTTTTAAAAAATTAATCGGAACATCAAGAAAAAAAACAAAATCTCACGATGTCTTACTAAAACAGAATAAAATTGAACAACATTGTACAAAGATATTGTGAGAAAAACAAAACCCACAAAAACTGGCCCAAGAAATTACAAAAAAGGCAAAACCCTCTGAGCAAAAACAATAACAGTGGCAAAAATGGACTAAAAAGGACAAAAATTTGTCAAAATCAGAAAAAAATCCCTCAAAATGACAAATTGGGTTTATGTCAACAAAACAATCCCTGAGCAAAAATGACAAACATCAAACAAAAAAATGGACAAAAACCCAAATATATGACAAAAATCAGTCAGTCACAAAAAAAAAAAAAAAAAATCTGAAAGAGGTTAATTGATACCTGACAGTGCTTTCCAATGAACTCTTGGTCAGGATTTGAGTTCCATCGCTGCGATTGGAACGGTACTCTGTTGTAACCTTGTAAACTTCCTGTACTGTTTGTCTTTTTTGCCCACATGATGAGGATGACAAGTTAAATAAAAACGGCTCGTGTATTTAGACTTACTTTTGTGAATATAGGTGGACCCGAGCCATCGCCGCCATACAACGACGACACCGGGCTCTGCGTCTAGAGAGACCAACCAAAACAAACACACAAACATGTCTGAGGACGTTGCCCCGAATTGCATTTTTTTTACTTTGGGGGGGGGGGTGTAACTATTGGATCTTCACCCTCTGCGGAGGCTGTGACAATGACTGGACCAGTGTGGAGCGATGAGGCAGCACCTCCGGAGTTTTGGGAGACGCCGAGCGTATCGTCAGGCACATGGAAGTCGTTTTCTTCTGCAGTCTAAATAAAAGAGAAAAGGGGATTGTGTTTTGGGGGGGGGCATGTTTTACGCCACTCATTTCTGGATCAAACATTGACTGGGAACTGCTGCTGCGCTGCAGCTATGTTTTTCCAGATGCAAATCTGACCCAAACAATGTCTACGTTTTGAAGGCTGTGATTGATAGCGGCACGATGATCTGCTGCGAGGTGACGTCAACCTTGTTTACACCTCGGTTGACTGGGAGGTCAGCGGGTGAGCAGGCGTAAAAAGACGTACACGGGCATGCTTGCCGATCTGGACTTGGACGGCGAGCCTTCTCCGTCTGAGTCTGATGACGACGCGCCTGAAACGAGACCAAGGACAAAGGTCGATTTGTGTTTTTGTCATCGGAATTTTCTCCGTCCATCGAGCAAGCTGTTATCGACTTGTCTATGGCAGTTTGCATTGTTTGTTAGCATTAAGCTAAGCAGTGTTTCCTCCTGCAAAGCAATGTTGTTGTTTTGAATACACGCTCTTTGTTTGATGTTTAGTTTGACAGTAACCCTAGAGTGGTTGGTGTGGCGACATGCAAAATACGGCAGCGGACGACCTTCAATGTAAACCTCGGCCGAAGTGTTGTCCGCCCCGAGGCTGTTGGAGGCCACGCAGGTGTAGCGTCCCGTGTCGTCCTCAAAGGCCTCGGCGATCACCAGCGTGTGAAGCTCACCATCTTGCCAGATGTTGATGTCGGGGGAGTTGTGCAGCTCGCGACCCTCGCAGAACCACCTGCGCGACAAACATATCATCATTTATAAAAATCATAATTACATTTTTTTAAAATAAATTTCGTGCAACCACTTGATGAAATAAAAATGACACACCGATGCAATGTGATGCGATGTGAGGACATGTGTGACGCTTGGAGGATGCTTTTTTTTTGGGCCGTGCTAAAGTGTGGTTGCACATCCACTACAGTAGGTGGCAGTGGTGCTCTCATTGTCAGTGAGTGAGTATGTGCAGGCAGTAGCAACTCTAAAGTATTTGGGGGGCTTTTTTTGCATTGAGCGTGCTCACACAATGCATAGAGAAGGAGATATGAAGTGCACATTTTGTTTGAAATTGCTCCACTGAAAATGTTTCTCGACAACAAGATACAGTTTACTGCGACGAACAATGTGAATTTAGAAACAAAAACTGTTGACTTTATAAAGAGAAAAACAAGTCTTATATATTTTTGAAATGCTCCTCAAAATGAGGAAGATGCTCCTCAAATGAAGTCGCTGCTTAGGAATACTGCTCCTCAAAAAAAAAATAATAATAATAATAATAAATGAAAAAAATTGAGCTATTTCCAGTCTTGCACACCAGATGCTTGTGGATAAGAAAACTGAAATGCACGTTTGCCAAACGCAAGAAAGAGGCCTGCCAACTCATTCACACTCTTCACATAAACACACATGCAAATGCAGATGCACACACCACAACACACACATTCACACAACCACATACACCCACCTGCCCACGCCTGTCTGAGAGTCAAGTGGCAAACGGCAGCCAAGCCCGAGGCGGAGGCGCATTTACGGGAAGTAGATAAGCCCTCCCCCCCCTCCACCCCCCGGTTCACTCCAACCATACCAAAAGTTAATTTATGCTCCAGTGAGAAGCATTCGTGTAAATCACTTTGATTAGCGTATGGGCTATTTAAAGAGACAGTACACGGGCCTCGTTCACCATGCGACTCCTCTGAATCAGCAGGAATTCCAGCAAATTGCTGACCAAACAGCTGAAAGCAACGTCAGACGGCTGGAAAGGTTTTGACTGTCAGTATTTTTGGTACTCAGTCTACCTAGCAACATATTCAGTCAGATTGTTGTTGTACCAAATTAAAAAACACATTGTGTGTACAGACACAAGCGTGTATTTTTCTGTTTAATATTCCTGTTTTCTCCATCGACCAAGCAAACGATTCAATCGGACTGTGTGTGTAGGGACCACCGGTTGCCCCTTTTTGTGATATTGTGACCCCATCCCCTTTCAAGAGAGGGCGACGCTTCACAGGATTGACGCCTGACAGCGTGGGTGGGAGAAACTGCACGTGAAGAATTAGTCAGGCGGCGGCGGCGAGAGAGGAAAAATGTAGGAATGATGATGACAGGTGGAGCAGAACCCGGCTGGGCGTGTTGCGCCGTCTTATCGCGACAGGAAGCGCTTAAAACCTGGCTGGCGGTCTCATTTTAACACGTCAGGCTGCATGTTAACACAATAGGAAGCAGACATGAGAGGTGATTTTTACACGAATGGAAAACAAATACACCAGGCATGGATAGAAAGCACTTTGATAGACGACATCCTAGGGAAAATTGCACGACTTTCTCTCACTGTCTGGTGTTGGTTTTTATTCCAATTTCATTAAGAATCAAGAGAAAATGCTAATCCTCGTGGATCTGAGTGCAGCATTTGATATCATTGATCAGAATATCCTGTTGCTGCAAACTTGGGTGGGATTAAATAGATCAGTCCTAAAATGGCGCACGTCCTACTTGGAGGAAAGGTGTTATTTTGTCACTGTTGGAAGTTTCAAATTTGATTGAATGGCTATGACATGTGGGGTCCCTCAAGGGTCAATCCTAGGGCCCCTTTTTGGATATTCCCTCCTCCAACACACACCTGATTCAAATGGTGTGCGTTGGAGGAGGGAAACATCTAAAACATGCAGTATAGCGGCTCTCGAGGGCTCGAGTTGCCCAGCCTCATTTTCGATGTTGTGCTTTAGGTTGTGTGAAGCACATTGAGTTGTCTTGTGTTTGAAATGTGCTATAGAACGAAAGTTGCCTTGTCTCATGTCTAGTAAAACAGAAAATAGAACACACACATCCAAAGTATGACACTCTGCCTTGTAAAGAGTATAAGGTACCATGAGAAGCTAAAACGACTAATACACACTTGCTGTTAGAATCTACTATATTACCTTGTGCTTACAAGGGGCATGCTAGCTTAAGAAGCTAATGTAGCAGTCAGACGACATTAAAAATGGATTTAAACAAACCACACCGGGTCACAGGAAAATCCAAATGTAAGTCCTTAGTTCACCAAAAGTTTTTGAACGCGACTAGCTCGAAGGCAAAAGCGACTTTGACGCAACGCAGAAGAGTCGACAGCTGAACTGCAGCAATGCAGCCAACAATAACGTCCCGGATTAATCAACTTTAATGGTCCAGCATCATCACACATAATTACTCAGCCGAAGTCTGCGAGAACAGATGTTAGCGTTTATTTCCGTATGGCGTGCGGCAGTAAAATACCATCTATCAAAAAAAATGAAAAGGAAGGGAGGGTGCGTAAAAGTCAAGGTGGAGCTTCTTTTCTCGGCCCCGGTGTAGCCTTACCACCCATTTCCTCTTCCCACCCAATGGCATTCCGAAAGCGATGATTCAAGACCCGGTGAGTGAAGGGCCGTTCACCTCCATTTTGGTGAAACGCAACAAGCCAACACGCACGCCATCCTTGCTCATCATCCACCGTCCTGTCAACATGCACGCACATAAGCCAAAGTCCAAACCAAACTTCTGTGCTCACAGGATGGCTGCTTTTTTTTTTAGTTCCGAATATTTCTTTTTTTTTTAAATTATTCATTCATCATTATATTTTGTTAATTGATAATTTGCTGTCGAACTTTATTTTTCACGATGAGTCAAATGTTGAAAAAAGATATACTCAAGTGTAAGTAACATGCTTGTAACTGTATGAACACTAATAGTTTTTCATAAGTCAGTTTTCAAAAAAAAAAAAGTGAAGTGGTTGTGAAAGGATTGCCATCGTAACAGTTTATATTTTTTTCTAATATTTTTTATTTTATTTACAATGAATCAATTACCCAATTATTTGCCCTTCAATAATTTTTGATGGATATTAGTTAATAATAAATTAATGTATTCATTGTTCAACTACAATAAAATCTGAATATACACACATTATTATTTTATGAAAATATCTTTTACTGAAAATACAATGCTAGTAGTCAAATTTTTAAAAAAATCT
This sequence comes from Hippocampus kuda, assembly GCA_901007745.1. Lineage (NCBI taxonomy): Eukaryota > Metazoa > Chordata > Actinopteri > Syngnathiformes > Syngnathidae > Hippocampus > Hippocampus kuda. The sequence goes on from CAAKHF010015758.1 coordinate 17,762, forward strand.
AAAATTTTTACTTTATCAAATAATTGGTTAATTGATCATCAAAACTATTGTAAATAAGACTACTATTACTTGTGCATGCAATATTATTTCATCATTAAACAACAGAAATATACGAGTCAAATAAAGAATACAATTTTTATTTTGTTAAATAGTTGCTCACTTCATTACAATTATTTATTAATTCGATGATGAATATCATATTCAAATAATCCATTGTGAGGTTTTACATTCACATTTGAACTTTCTTTTTTTATGTCCCTCATCTCCGAACGACCTGGCTCATCTGTCCGTATAAAACTCAAATGTGGCCTTTGTGGCCAAAAATTCCTGGCCAGCGTCGGTTGAAAAAGGAACGTTTTTTTTTTTTGCGCAGTGGCCTTGCGAGTGCGTGCAAAGAGCCGCATTGGCCTGCATTCGCCCCGTTTTTATTTTTGCCGCCGCGGACGGAAAATCCGCCGGAGCGCTTCTCTCCTTTCACCGCAAACCGTAAAAGCATCCGTGCCAGGGGCGGTGAAGCGATCTGGACAGGAAGCTTGGGAGAACGCTCACAAGCAAACACACTCCACATCATCAATGTAGGATGCAAAAATCAGCCCCCCCTCCACACAAAAAAAAAAAAAACTGGGCTGAAGAGGATGTCATTTTGCGTATTTGTCTGTTATTGCTCCAATGTCGTGGACCTCAGCTAACCGCACAAGTTCAAGCGCAGTCCAGCTGGACTCGCAGAGTTCGTCTTTAGACTTAATTACAAACTACAATGGAGACGTCCAAACAGAAGAGAGAGCGTGCGAGAGACTCCTCGGACAGAAGGCAGATGAGGTTTGTACGTTCTGACGCACGAACACAACAATGACCACTCTGGAAAAGGAGATGATTCGCACAGTATAGTACTAATTTTTTTTTTTTTTCGACACCTGTTTGGTTTTCGTGCAAAGCGACAAAAGAATCTGATGACCGGTGCAAGTTGTGTTTGTAGGGTTTTTATTAACCAGGCAAATAACCTTTCCGGTCTGCTCGAGAACACCCAGGAAACATCGACGTCGCACATCCTATCAAAGGACATACTTCCAAAATGAAACACCCAGTATTTTACGGGAACGGTTTCACAGCACTTAAGGCACAGGGTGGCTAAGTAAGAGGCAAACTCACTAAACGAGTATAAAAGTGTAACTGCTTTTATTTTGAAGGCCTGATTTTTGACAGGATGTCCCACGATGGGGCGTTGCCCCAATTTGTCCGGGTGTTGCCAACCTTTTTGTTCTCTCGAGTTGTTAACATAGGCTAGCATTGCACAATACGCCTTTGCCCCCTGTTAAAACCTTTTTACACAATACGACAGAAAGTTTCGAGTCGGGAATTTCGTGAAAATATGTTAATTTTCCCAAACGGCCGGTGTATTTCCGTGACAACGATTAATGTCTGGTAAAACGCTACAACATCAACCCTTAGCTCACTAGTGACTATTCTATGCTAGCGCAAGTAGCTAACATACCTGTTGCCGTCTTAAGTCTTTACTCTGTGCTCCTTTTTGTCAAACAGCACAGATAACGCAGCTCAAAGTTCTTTGTTTGCAAAAAGCTGGCCCTTTTGATCACGTGGAACAAGCAAATGGCGGCTAGCATGGTAAGCTAACGTCTAACATCGTCATTCAGCGATCCTCTTCATCAAACAGTCCAAAGAGATGGAATCAAATGAACCAAACCTGTCACAACAGTTCACAAACTGTCACTTGTTTACGAAAAAATTGGTCAAATACCAACAAATAAAGCAACATTTGTGTCTCTGATCTTCAGCTAACATACTAGGCTCATTAACTTGAAAGTAACGTATCACAGATTTTTCAGCATTGTCTGTAATTATCCTAAACGGGGACAATCGCAAATTGTGCATCAAAGCAGGACAAATGGAGGCCGGCCAGAGACGATGAATGCGGCGCAGTAAAACAGAGGGAGACATTTCATAACAAACGGGATGCATGCAGCGAGGGGTTCGGAGGTCAGACGGAATGTTCCGGCCTCGGCAGACAGCTGCGGGATGACGAGCTGGTTTGCGTATGCGGAGGATAGAAGGGCGCATAAATCGGAATTGGCGGCTAAGATGTGAAGATTCACGTCTTATCCTGGGGGAAATTCGAGGGCAGAATGCCCGCAATTTGGCAAAACGAATGAATCCGGATCGCTAGGCTGCAAATTAAGTCCAACGTCAAAGCATCAAAGTGCACTTGGGTACAATTTAATGCAGCAAAAAAATTCAAATGTAAAAATACATAAATAGTTGACCAAAAACATTATCAGAAAAATATCAGCTGACAGTGACACAAATTCTGACCCCCCCCCCAAAAAAAGACAAATGCTGGACCAAAAAAAAAAAAAAACACCCGAAAATTACATAACAATAATACAAAATTATTTGGCAAAAATGCTCCCCAAAAATGAAAAAAAATGTGATTTTTTTTTTAAATCCAATCATATCAGGCAAAAAAAGTACACCATTATTCAACGAGAAAATGTGACAAACTCATACACAAATACAACATGAAAAAAATATCAGCCCAAAACACACCAACATCAGACAAAAAACTACAAAAACACGAGTCAAACAAAATGATAACTTCAATTTGAAAGGGTCATTAGAAATCGTCTGTGTCTCAAACTGAATGTGTGTGTCCCCGTACGTGTGAGCGTGAAATGCACACAACCACTAAAATAGTGACAGACATGCAGCAGCTGACCTACACACGGACACCCTCATGTCACCAGCCGTCATCGCACGCCCACACACACACACACACACACACACACACACACACACACACACACAAACCTGCAAATCTCTGCATTTCAACTTGAAAAGGGGCCTTCCTGTTGAACTCCAAAAGCTCCGCCACAGTAACTCGTTTATTCATTCACTGGAATAGCAACGCTGACAATTTCGAATTGAAGCTGCCAATACAAGACCAAGATGCAAAACAAAAGACTCACAAACGTCAAGTTTTTCTGCTGGAATGAGCCTTACCTGAGCCCCAGTGCTGCTCCCGCAACCACACACACAAACACACACCGAGAGTGACTGGGTGAGGGGGGCAGGGAGTGGGATAGTGAGGACACGTCCCCCCCTCCTCAACCCCACCCCGCCTGAAGGCGGGGGCAGGCTACCCCTCGGGGGTGAAACCCCAACGTAGAGTCACTGAGCCGGGGAGCAATAAGCATGCCCCCACCTGCTGGGCGCCACCCCAGAGTGGAAGAAAGTCCAACCCCCCCGACCCCACCCCCTCAAGCGGACAGGTGCCACTCATGGTCGGGCTTGTTTTTGAGACGTGCTTTCTCTGCTTCCCTCACCTGGGTGACCCTGCCAGGGGTTAAAAGCCCCAAGACAACTTCCAAACTTTTCTACCACGACAGTGACGGCTCAGCCAGAGACAAATAAAATTGCGCAATAGAGGGCCGGAGACTGACGCCAATTTGGTTGCCCAGGCAACGGCACACTTAATGTGCCTAACTTTTGTGCCCACCCCCCCCCCCCAAAAAAAAAATCAAAACAGTTGGGCGCACCAAATTAATCTCAAGCCCCGATCAAGCAAACAGAATTGAATGTGGAACGTCCTGCAAATGTGTCAAATCCCGCAGGCCTCAAGGAGACGGTCCACTTAAGGATGCCACCGAAATAGCTTCCCGAGATCAGGGCCCCGTCCGTCTAAAAAGACAACTTTGGCGGGGCGGCACCTGGCAACCGGCGGACAGATGGCTGCGGCCTTGGAGCTTGGGCGCGCGCGCGCACAAATACGCACTCACCGTCACACTCACCCAAGACCAGCAAGTACAAAATACTCGGAGCGCTTCGTGTGACACTTCCTTGCTCTCTTTCTCTCTGGGGAGGATTTCGTCCATTCACACGCAAGTGGGGGATTTCTATTTTGCTCTGGGGAGACCCAAGCCCCCCATGGCCCCCCCCAGAGCAGGATTATTTGTGCGACTTGTTACTGGGAGGGTCCACGCTTCCTCTGTGGATCTACGTCGTAGTTTGAGGTACTAAAAATAAGACGTACAGTAAAGGTCACGGTATTTGTTTGAACACACACACACACACACACAAATCCGAAGACCTCGTTTACTGCATTCCGTGCGTCTGCTCTGTACAACTTCTTCCTCTGTGTTTCCGAGGCAACGAAGATGACATCCGATCGGTCCGATGCCGTGGAGGCCATCTTGCAAAATGTTTTAAGAGCCATTTCCCTGACCGGGATTCGACAGTTGGCCGCAGCGGGCTGAAAAGCAAAGCGGGAGGAATGCTCAAACTCGCCACGACGCCGCGGCAAGCGCAATCAATTTGTACGACTTTGGGATGGTTTCCGTGACCGCGCTCATCAATCTTCCGCGGCTGGCTGGAGGCATCTGCGTGCTAACGTGCCTGGGAAACGACGATCCAACGGACCGCCGGCGAATTGATTTGTGGTCACGCTGATGCGGGAAGTTCTTGACAGCAGATCGTTTGGAGGACCCGCCAACATGTTACAAACATCTCAACTTGTGTTTTTCCGGCTTCCAAGGTGGTCGCTTGTGTCACGTTTGGTTCCAACTACAATCACGGCAATTTTTGAAAGAATAGGATGAGGCCACCGTGACACAGTCCTGCTGTAACAGAACGTCAGACCTCACCAGTGACTACCTACTAGTGTTGGAAGACTTGAGACCGATCTGAAGACCACATCTTGATTTGGAGGGTCTTGGTCTTGTCTCGGTCTTTGACTGGTTGGGACTCGGGATTTTCCATCGCGGCCAGCGCTGATCTGCAATTCTTCAACTTCCTCAATGTGCTAATAAGGAGCAGGGGCGTGGTGGCCATCGGGGACGTTCGGCGGAACTCCAGTTCGGTCGGTCTCATTCCATGCCGAATTTGTCGGGCGTCAGGGCTGATTGGAAACCCGCCACGGTCGACGAATAAGTTTACAAAAACCAAGAACAGTAGACCTCGGAGTGGCACCCAAAATCCATCCATCCATTTTCCGATCCGCTTCATCCTCCCAAGGGGGGTGCTGGAGCCTAAACCCAGCTGTCTTCGGTCAGTGGGGGTGGGGGTGCACCCTGAACTGGTTGCCAGCCAATCGCAGGGCACACATAAACAAATGACCATTCGCGCTGAAAATCGCACTGAAAGACAATTTTGGAGTGTCCAATCAACTTGCCATGCATGTTTTTGGAATGTGGGTGGAAACTGGAGTACCCGGAGAAAAGCCACGCAGGAACAGGGAGGACATGCAAACTCCTCTGCACTGTGAGGCCAACGTGGTAACCATCTGACCACCAAAATCCCCGTTCCCTAATCGTGTCGATGGCAGCGAACGATTTCCGGTTCGATTTGCAACTTTCTCTTCTAACTACTTCAAAATCGATCTTTTTAGTTGAAAACGGCTTCCCTTAACTCGAATCCCGTGTCACAATCTGGGCCAAAGGCAGAATCCGGGTGAGTTTATTGAGCGTTTTGGTGCTGTAAACGGTGAATCCTTGTTCGGTCGGCTGCTGCATTGTCAATGAAAGAGTCTTTAAAAAGTAACAATGTATATTATTCAAATATTTACAATTTCAAGACAATATTTAGCATAACCTCTGAAATCTTTTTGTTTGAAGAAAGTTCGACTTCGATCGTTTGTCTTTGTTGGGAAGTGCAAAATCGATATTTGTCTCGATTTAGCAAAGTGAAAATTTCAGATTTGGCCTTGAGATTTTCCGTTTGTTTTTTTTGTTTTTTTTTTGTGAAAGACTTTCTCAATAAAAGTTTGTTTCGTTGTGTTCCACATGCCCCTCAGCTTGGCCTTGACAGAGGTCATAATTTATGATTGAATGCGACTTTCGGCGGCCAATGTAGGACGTTCGCACGATTGCTCGCTTGTCTGCTCATAAAACATGCACAGACCGAGCATTTTCTTTTCTTTTTTTTTTTTTACTGCTGTATTAAAGATGTCGAGACACAAAAGACAAAGTGAGCGCAGCTCCACATCAAACGCTGCCTGCTGGCACATCCGGGAAAAGAATCAAATAAGCCATCAAAGGCTCCATTACTGTCGGTTAAATGAACGTCAAGTCACGAAACAGGTGAGGGCGAGCAGATGCGCAGGGCGAGCCGAGGCCGGGATGACTCAAACGTACAAAAGGAAAGACGTCACGTTGGCCGCGTTCCCCAAGATTTCCTCGGCTTCCGCCGCTTCGAGTGTCGACCGTCATGTGGCTTCCATTCTTGTTGCAACCAGCAAGCGGTCGCCGGACGCTTTTATGGGCTGAGACTTGCTTCTCATTATGTTTTTGTCGTCACGCAGTCCAAATTTGCGCTCGCACGGCAAAGGCTCCTTTCAAGTTTACGAGACTCAGCCTCAAAGCGTTTTGTGTCATTGTGATTGGCACCATCGGATTGGGATGCGCGAGCCGTGTCTTTAAATCGCACTTGTCAGCGTTCCCGCAAAATTCCACATCAGCTTTTTTTTTCTACCCTTGCCCTACTTTTTAAGCCGAGGCCGAACAATTTTGGAAAATCTCATTGTGATTTTTATGCCCTGAACATTGCGATGGCGATTTATTATGTGACACTATAATTTGGTTGTGTGCAGTGAGATTTTTTAAAAATTTTTTTTAATGTATATTGGTAATTGTAAAAGGGCGGCCCGGTGGGTAAGTGGTTAGCGTGTTGACCTCACAGTGCAGAGGTACCTGATTCAATTCCAGCTCCGGCCTCCCTGTGTGGAGTTTGCATGTTCTTCCCCGGGCCTGCGTGGGTTTTCTCCGGGTACTCCGCTTTCCTCCCACATTCCAAAAACATGAATGATTGAGTGCTCCAAATTGTCCATATGTGTGAGTGTGAGCGCGAATGGTTGTTCGTCTCTGTGTGCCCTGCGATTGTCCCCCGCCGACTGCCCGAAGACGGCTCCAGCTCCCCCCCCCCCCGCCCCGCGACAATTTTGAGGATAAGCGGATCGGAAAATGGATGGATGGATGGATGGATGGATGGATGGAGGGTAATTGTAAAATTGAGAATCACTGGGTTACGTGATGTGACGCTGCTATGATGTCATCCTATCTCTGATTTCACCTACGTTGCGTCCCGGTGAACTCAAATGAACTACATTGCTGTGTTTTAAGAGATGGGTGTTAAATTCCTTCAAGGAATGAATCATTTCCAAAACCAATCTCTCCAAAACAACAACATAACAATGCCCCAGTGGGCAGAATTCACAAGAAACAACATGTGTCTCATGCCCGCCCAGGGCAGTTGTTCTACAGAGCCACTTTCGAGGCGCACCCTAACGTAGGCGAGAATCAAGCAGCAGATTAGAGGTTATTCTGGGACCCTGTGCAATGAGAAGTTCATGAGGGGAGAGCAGGAGAAGTCTCACCTTGTCGGGTGAAACTTCACACCCAGTCTCCAGGCGACCTTGGGTGAGAAGGCGACTCGAGTCCTTTAAGACGGAGCGGATTCCACCGTCAGGACCGCTGTTAACGTGCCGGCGAGAAATTGCGATGGGTGAGCGTCTTAAGTTTTTTTTTTTCTTTTTACCGCTGATATCTTAACGCACATCAGTCATCGCGACGGTGAGACGCAAACGATACGGCAAAGTGACAGGCTCGCATCCACTCGCGAAATCTCGGCGGATTCTCGACTTGTGCGACCTGACGAAAAGTAAGGCAATTACAGCAGGATACTAAAGTGGTCCTTGGGGACCTACCTGGTGCCCGCAACACGTCAGCAACCCTTGAATTAGAATGTTTTCCCCCCCTAAAGTATGCATGAGTTTTTATAGTAACAAATAAATCAAACACTGCTACAGTGATGATAAATATTGACATGGAATCCTGGATATAAGAGTAAACGTGAACTGGAATAGATTCATACAAACTACATTATTATGTTTTGTTTTGGGGGGGAGGGGTTGGGGGGGGGTGCCAGTCTGTTACTCAAATATATTTGTGTGTGTCACTGGGTGATTGAGAGCCGTTCATTTTGTGCACTTCATACGGTGTCGCTTTATTCAGCCAGGTAGACGTGCACTTGTTTACGGAGCCTGCCACATCAAATATGGCGGACACTCAGCCAGACAGACACGCGCACACACACGTTACGCACCCAGGTACACACGCGCACATACCAACACATACATTAATTTATGTATATATACATTTATTATAATTTATTTTTTGTCAAATAATGGTCCGATGAATCAGTTAACGGGATTGCTTTCTGACAAATATCTGAATCGTCATTGGCCTCCAAAACTCCATATTGGTCTGGCCCTAATGTAAACTGTCTTACATTTGGAGTCCAAGTGAAGCATGGAAGCACTCACTCACTACTTGGACGTTAAAGGCATGATGACATCAGGGTTCGCTCTAATTTCTTTTTTTTCAGCCACAAATTCTTTGTGTTTCCTCCTGTAGACATGAGGAGGAGTTCAAGTGAAGCCTGGGGGGGTTCCAAGATGGTGTGTGTGTGGGGGGGGGGGGTCGTTAAAAGAGTCAGCGTTACAAAGAGGCTGCGTCATGAGTCAGCAGCCGGTCACCTGCTATGACTTCATTCGGCTGCTCCACTTCTCACTGCTTGAGGCCATATGCTCGTACAGTAACAACACATGGCTGTCGTCTGTGTGGAAGCAAATGTGGGGATGAAGAAAGAATGAAGAGGAAAAAAAAAAACAGTCTTCCAAACACTCCCGGTGAATAAATGTTTTTTTCAAACCTAATTAAACTCACTGAAGTGCAGCCTGCTTCGGGGGATCAAACTCCGGTGGCATTTCCCGGAAGGATGTGTTTATAAGGTCATCCTCACTTCAATGGGCTCAATGGACACGAGGCAGAGATGATAACGGACCCCCGTCAGTCATCCATCGCCTCCTCTCACGTGTTGTTTGTGTTGCATTTAGCGTAATGGCGCGGAAAAGCGTCAGACTCAAGGAAAACGGCTACCTGAGTGCACTATAATTGAGCAAGCTGGATTTTCTGTCTGCTTTGCAAGCTGGCAAAGCTGTCATCAAAACAACCAGAGAGAAGACCACACACATTGGAAAAGTTGAACAGACGAGTCAACTAGTCGACTTTACGATCCCAAAAAGAAATTAGTCACTTTAGTCTCCTCCACTGATTCGAATGTCTTCAATTTGCTGCAAACGTGTCATTGTTCATGTATACTTTTATTTTGAAGACCTGACTTCACAGAAAAGCTCACCCTGGCCAGCAAAAAGTTTTGTTGGAATAAATTAAACGCATTTAAGTGGATGAGGAGCTGTTTTGGCCAAATTGGGTAAATGTTGCCGAATTAGGAGGCGAACGGGGAATGACAAAAACACAAATCTTGCGCAATAAATGGGGGCGGGGATCTACGAAGGGACGTCAATTCCCCATATGTACGCCAATGATGGACATGTCATCATTACACAATAGGAAACCATTTCACAAAGCATAGCTGTCAGAGTGCAGCATTCTCTGGGGAGGGGGTGATGGAAAAATGTATCCAATTCTTACCTAAGTGGCTGGCGTCATTTTGTGTCTGACGAAGGACTGATTAGACTGTGGCTAGGTTTGTGGTGGGGGGAACTTTTTCTTGTTTGAACAACCAATGTTGACGCTGCTTTTGCTGCATGGTGGTGGTTGTTCCCTCTTACAAGAAAATGCATCACCCTTGAGCTTATTCAGCTCTCCTTGACCTTATTGAAGGCAAACGGACTCGAACAAAGGGAGACAAACTGTGGCTGACCACATGGAGGCCACGCCCGGGAGGCCAAAGTGTCTCTTTCTAAGCTGCCATCCACTCGCTCCTTTTGGGTTTAGCACAGAGCACCACAGGCAACGTAAGAACTATCATTTGTTAAATACTACTAATTGAAGTAAAGTCCAACTCGGGTCGTGAGGGAACGAGCCGCTGCAAATACATTATGTTTAGTTATTATTACTGGGTACGTTCTTAAAGGAAAATTGAGATAAAAACCACTCTGACGATGTCATTTGTCCCAAGAAATTTCCACAGACACGCTAGTCGATGGACTCATAGTTCTTTGCTGCCCTCTAGCGGTCATTACATAGACGTGCAGATAGATAGATAGGTAGAGAGACAGCTAGCTAGATAGATAGCTAGATTGACAGATATCTAGCTAGCTAGCTAGCTAACTACCTAACTAGATAGATAGATAGATAGATAGATAGATAGATAGATAGATAGATAGATAGATAGATAGATAGATAGATAGATAGATAGATAGATAGATAGATAGATAGGAAGAGCATTTTCTTTTCATGGACATATGATGTGGACCACAACTGTAAAAGACAGTATTTCCAAGTCATGAAGCTATATTAGCAAACTCCTTTCAAATGATGTCACATAATAATTAGGGCAGAATTAAAACATCTTGTGGGGGTCAGGGGGCAGCTACAATGACGGTTTCATTTCCATAGATAGCAGTTGGGCAAATGATGCCAATGCTTTGGGTCATGGGATGGGACGTTCCATATATAGATGGATGTTGGGCATACTGTATGATGTAATAAGATTTGAGTCATGAGCTGTTGCATTTCAGATAGAGAGCTAGGTGATGTACATGATGTGGTATGCATTGGATCGCAAGCTCTTCTTTTCTATAGTTAAATAGATGGGGTACAAAAATCAAAATACAACAAAAATCAGGTTATATGATTCGTGCTCAATACTTCGGCTCACATGGGGAAAAAATATGTTCAAACAAAAACCAAATCTTCCAAATTACATATTTGAGTTTTCGCAAGCTACTTCCTATGCTGATGTCATATAAGACCCATGAGCCGCATGTTGCCTACCACTGCACTTGCAAGATATTCAAGAACTCTCAATGAGTGAGGAACATGGAAAAGGATTGCACAATTTTAATGAGCGTGTGTGTGTGTGTGTGTGTGTGTGTGTGTGCGTGCGTGTGTGTGTGTGTGGTGGGATTACATGTCTGGAAACAAGAGTGCAGTGTATTTTTAGCGTGCTGTGAATAACTGAGGTGTGGGGGCAGGACGGTTCATGTGCGCGTATGTGAGTAAGTGGAATATCACGCAGACATAAATTAGACGCGTCCCTACGTCAACTGGATCCGGTACTGACGGTACTGTACCGCATTCACAGAGAAAGTGAAAGCCGAGCGAGCCCGTGGACACGAGCACTTTCTGGCTCGGCCTTATCGCCGATGGACAGCGCCGCGTTCAGTCTGGACTGCTTCACTGATATCTGCACACAGGCCCGGCCGGTCTGAAGAGCGTCTGCCGACACATTCTGATGTCATTTCATGATGACTTCAGCCCAATTAAGGTCCCAGTGGCCGTTATGTGAGCTACACATGCAAAATCTAATCCCTTGCCTCTTACCAAACAACGAACTCACAGTGAATTGCTTGCCAAATAGTGAAAAAAGGAATTTAACACTACTGCTTTCCTTTTTGACAAATAGTGAACAAAGGGATGGTGCTACACCGGGGCACTTTCAGAAACTACCGGTAAATTTTTTTGGACATTATTTTCTCAAGCCCCCCTTTAGCCCCAGGAGAGAACCCGTGATTAATTGTGCTGTACTGCTTTGCTTCTTGCCAAATAATGGACCCTCATTAATCTGCTTCCCAAATTGTAATGCACACATTGAATTGCTTGCTTGCTAAATACTGAACCCTGGTAAAACTGCACTGCCTTGCTTCTTGTCAAATAATGAAGGCACATTCGACTCCTTGCAAAATAGTGAACCCAGAGTTGAGTATATTGCTTTGTATCCTGCCAAATGATGAACCTGCATTTAACGGCTCTGCTTTGTTTCAAGCCAAAAGTGAAGCCGCTTTTTTCTCTCTCTTTTCAGTCATTTGTTGAACACCAGGGGAACGGTAAAAACACAAACACAATAAGCGCACTCACGCAGAAGATGCTGCTGGCCACAGCTCACGTCCAGACACTCACACACAAAATCACACCGTCCCTTGCTAAATCGTCAACTCACGTTGACCTTTCACTGAACGTCTTTGCAAATTGCCAAATAGTGAACCCACTTTGAACTGAAAAATTAGCTAGTTTCCAAATAGTGAATCCCTTGCCAAATAATGAACCCACAGTTAACCCTTGCATTATCCCTTGTATATCAGGAAAAAAAAAATAAGTGATGAACTGTTGTACCTGATGAGTGGCAGTGGGTTTCCACTGACTCTGCATTCCAGACGAATGGGGCTACCCTCCGCCACCTCCTGACTCTTCAGCTTCTGCACGAAGCACGGCGGTGACAGGGGTCCCGATGCGGCCGGCGTACCCCCAGCGGGTTGGCGCTCGGGAGCGACCGGCGCCCCCTCCGGAGGTCCCGCTTGCTGCGTCTGCTCCGTCTGGCAGGTGGTGGCGGGCACGGGCCCCTGAGGGCCTGGCCGCTGGTTCCCGGGTGACAGATATCCGCTATCGGGGGAGGACGACTCGTCCTCCCCACCAAGCTCCAGGTGAGAGGAACCTTTAAAAATGGATGACAGCTCCTCGATGAAGGTAGCAGCGCGGCTGCAGAACTCCGAGGCCGAAGATGCACGGTCATTTAGCTCCAAGCCTTCGTGAAGGAGTCGAGGTTTATCCTGCTTGTAGACCGGCGGGACCGGCTTGATGCGGCCCACCTTCTCAGGTGAGGACCCACCCGCCTGACGAAGAGGTGGAGGAGTGTCATCCGTGTTGGAGGTTTTGATTTCCTGGACAACTTCACTGTTGTTCAAAAGAGTCTGTTGGGGGTCCAAATGCTGATTCTCTGCCGTTTCCTCGAAAGCCTCCCAGGCCAGGTCCAGGCTGCGGTTGATCTCCTCGGCGCTCAGGAAGGCAGTGAGATCGGCGCAGTCCCCATCACCTGCGTCCTGCTCAGACAGAAGGGCGGCATCCCCCTCTAAGGCGGCGGCGGCAACACCTTCTGCAGAGTCCTTGAGCAGCACGGAGATCGGGGGGAGTGGCTGGTTCCAACTCCCGTCCTGCATCCTGCAAAACACCAAAACTGTCAGATTTGAAAGTTATTATCGGCCCAAACCAATCAGATTTATCGACCATTCGTAGAAATTTAAAATATATTTTACAGCTGACTGGTGCCCATTGTAAAGCCTTTGGGCTGCAGTTGTTTGATGATCTTCTGAGTGAGTCCAGTCAGAAGTCTACTGGAGTTCGACGCATGGAACAAGCAACGCTTCAGTCTGGAGATGTTTTTTTCAGTTGGTAAAAGGCTGTTTGAGTGATTGATTTGATGTGACTGCTAAAAGCCAAGTTCAAGTCTATCATCATCCCAAAATGTCAGACTTTGCCTTTGGTTTTTGGAAACATTACTTATTATAGCTGTGTGTCATCTGTTTAGCCAACATTGGCCTTCTGAAGATTTCGACTCGTGGCTAATATACTCAGACTGAACTAAAGGGGTCCAAGAACTGATCTAAGAGCGTTTCTACCACTATAGCTAACTAGCTAGCTAGCTCAATAGACCCCGAAATACTTCTTTCCTAGCTTGCCACAATTTACAGAGCAGCTTGGTGCCGTTATTTAGATTCCCAAGTCTCCTGCCTGACAGCCGAAAGGAGCTTCAGACGCTTGTTAGCTTGCGACTGGCTAGCGCCTCTCATCATGGTGTGGAAAGCCCCGTGACAACCCAAGTGGGATTTGTTCAAGACACCGGAGGCTTTAAGCAGATATTCTTTGTGGCGCAAACACTTCGGGATGTGTGGGCATAAGAATGATGCTAGCAATGTAGCATCCATCTTTAGAAGGAGCGTGGTTTCCCTCTCAAGGGCTACAGCAGATTTCTAAATCCTCTTCTTTTTTTTTTTCTTTTTTTTTTTTTAATGTGAACTTCACACAATTACATACAAACGTCTAGGCCAGCGGTGTACAATTAATCCTGCAAAGGGGCCACAACAGAAACCGGAACACTGACCGAGGGCGAACATGCTAACCTCAACTAAGTGTCACAACCCATATTTTGAAAAGCATATTCTCTTGATTCAATAAATGGTGTTTAGATAAGATAGGTATTGTTATAATTATAAAATACAGGGAAGGCCTTGCTGACCCTGACCTGTGTGAAAAGATTTTACAGCTCCAACACATTAACATTAACATCTTATTTATACACAAAAGTGTTACTTGAAACAAGGCCTATATAAATATATTTCAGAGCTTTTTGGCAACTGTTTGAACGCGTGGGCTGTTACGAAACAACATTGTACGTATCGCTACGTGCTCTGAGGCCTCATGGCGTCCCAAGGAGCAGCTGCTGTTATTTTTAAACGGGGCCGTGCTACAGGCACCCCGACGCCCGCCTCGGACGATGGGCCGAGCCAGCAGGGGGGTCCTTCAACATCCCGTGAAAAGTAAAGTGTGGATGATGTTTATGAAGCCAGAATGCAAATAGCTCTTAAACGCCGGATCCAAAGATGGAAGACAACATTAAATATGAACGTGGAAACTTTCACACGACACCACGTGAAGCCCGTCGGGCCTCCTGTGAAGTATTTGAAATGGGATAGAACTGTCTTGTGTATGAGAAGTAAACAGCCTGGAAATGCAGTTCAGTTCCCACAGGAAGTTAAAACGGACACTTTGGAAATATTTCGTATTGTAAACTTTCTGCGGGAATTTAACGGGAAGGTAACATGCACAAACATGAGTCTAAACATTGAGCTTTTGTCAAAAGCCGACATCCATGCAAAGTACTTCTCCTTAATTGTCCACATTTTCCATACCTGATTTAGTCCCATAAAATGCCCCGCAAGGCGCCCACCTGAAAATTCCAGGATTTTTGCAATCCTAATCAGGATACGGTTATGTGATACAATGGGGAGGGGGACTATTCTATTCTTGATCCTTTCACATGGGATCAAATAATAGCGATGACAACTCATTGATTAGCAAATCGATAATTATATTTGATAATCCATGAATCTACAGCCCATTTCAAGATACACAACAACAGTATCAATATCTTGTATTAAAATACCGTATCATGAGTTGCCATTTCTTTTCCATCCCAGCCCTATAATACTAAATACTAAACAATGCCTTATCAAAGTATTGTTAAATATTAATAACCCCGATAAAACACACACTTGCCTTCAAGTGAGCTTCTCGTCCAGAGTTCCTTCTTTTCTTGCCTTTTCTCTTGACAGTTTCGCCTGAAGAATGAGCCCAAGAAGGAAGAAACGACACTGTCCTTATTGGTCCGTAAGGGAGCTAGCCAGGATACCTCTCGGGTTCGGGGTCCAATGTGCCTCTGCGGTCCCCAGCTGGGGCTGCTTGCTAGTGTGTTTGTGTGTGTGTGTGTGTGTGTGTGTGTGTGTGTGTGTGTGTGTGTGTGTTTTAGTGTTGTATCGCTACCAATATTAGTATTGGGAGAGCCCAACACAGCATTAAAACACTGGTATCGATACCTGCAAATTCTAACAAATAA
>CAAKHF010015758.1:33377-51807 GCA_901007745.1 Hippocampus kuda
AAAAAAAAATGTGTGTGTGTGTGTGTGTGTGTGTGTGTGTGTGTGTGTGTGTGTGTGTGTGTGTGTGTGTGTGTGTGTGTGTGTGTGTTGGTGGGGGGCTAAATTTGGCTCCCCCGACTCAGGTTTCACAGCCGGACTACTGTCAAGGGGGGAGAGTGGCGTTAAGGTATTGCCCCTGACAGATGATTGCAATGTGTCACACAAACAAACACAACTGGTGTGCTTGCATCATCAGACAAGTGAGTACACAATTCAAGTGATGACCCAGTCCATAACATCACAGTTTTAGTGTAGTGGTTAGGGGTTGGCTATTGCTCTGTTTAGTGTCCAGCCACACGCTTCACTGTGTTTCATCTGTAAATGGCCATCGGGAGGGACTTTACAAATGGGCACTCAGTGCGGTCAAGGTCAAGTCCAGATCGACATGGCACTTTCCCTTTTATTGACCTTTTGCTGCGTCACTGTTCTATAAAAACTACAGCATTCCAGACATGACATGGCAAAAAAAAAAAAAATTGATTGTGCTCACCATGTCCAGGGTGTCCCAGATGTCACGATGCGCTTCCATTTTTCTATTGAGTGTTCGGTATCATTCAGCTTAGGTTTTGCAGTTTTTGTCAACATGTCAACCCCAACTGCAGTTCTGTGGTACTTTGAGAAACTTTATGGCTATCACTGCAAAGCAAAGTATAATTTATGCTATCATGGCCAGTTTCTTGAAACAGAATCTGTTCTTGACAAAGGCCTGCTACGACCACCACTGATGAAAAAAACAAACAAACAAAAAACAGTTTGATGACATGGACCACAGTACTGTATTCTGTTGGCTCATTTGTGGCACCAGGTGGGTTTTAGTGCTTGTGTTCTAGAATGGTTTGGATCCTACTTGGTGGGCAAGACATATTGTTAGCCTTGGTTGCTTTATGTCACACTATGCCCAGCTGTTGCATGGTGTTCCACAAGGTTCAATTTTGGCACCACTGCTGTTTTCATTGTATTGGCTGCCCCTTGGTTCCCTCTTAAGAAATGAAATTTAAACTGCACTACAATTCTAAATTGGACTAGCGAGTTGGTGCACTTTGTATGCAGCTATTAAAGTGCTCTACAAATAAAGTGTGAGAGAGCCAAATAGAGAGAAGAAAGAGTGCAATGTGCAGTGTTTATGGGGGCAGGGGGGGGGGGACGGGTTCGTTTGTGTGTTTTGGTACGGGATACATGAGTAAGTTAGTTGAAAATAGAAACTAATTGTATCAAACATTTATTGAGTGCAGGCTTGGCTGTGCAGGGGAAAAAAATTAAATTGCCCATCTTAGTCCAGTTCAGACAGTGAGCCACAGTTCCAGCAGAGGGGCTTCTCCGCTTGGCTGCGGGGCAACCATGCCCATATGAGGAGCATCTCAGGCCTCAGTAAGGCAACTTTTGGAGCGCGTCCAAGCGATCGCAGAGCTCAGGACAGCAACTCAGGAGCCTCACTTCTTCTCTATTTGTGGAGCCCTGCTATCGCATTTGGTGCCCTGCCTCAACTATTTCCGGTTCCTCGTCAATCTACTGATTATAGTCGAGTGGGCCTGTGACAGACCCCAGGAGGAATTTCCACTGTTAAACACGCACCCAAAACGCGCGTACTCGTCATCACGCCACAATCGTCTTGTGTATCGTTTTAAAATAGCCGCATGACTTCATTGCAACTGTTAAAGCCGATGGCCTACTTTTTCTGTGTGGGTGTCAGAATAGTGCTACAATATTTCTATTCTTACACGACATATTGACAGCATGACTCCCTGCATCACAGATTGTCTTGAGATGACACACATGTACGCAAGAGCTTTCCGGTGAAATTTCAGGAGGAACCTAAAATGCACACGTGAACCTAGGGACCATGTTAAGTCAATTCAGGGATTTTTTTTTCCAGATTCAGCATACATTGAAAAATAGCACTCTGTGATATCATACTTGATTAAAAACATACAGTAAGATTAAGTTATATTAACAGACTAGATCATTTGTCCCCTTTTTTTCCCCTGCTGCTCCTCCTGGTATATGTACGACTTGGCCACCAGGAGGCAGTATAATACACCCATGAGGATAGACATAAAACTCCCAGGTAAGTGTGGTACTAGTGGCTCTTTGCAGAGCATTAAGAATTTATGCCAGAGTTATCCTTACATTGTCTGTCTAGATGTCCTACGCCAACATTTGTGTTCAAACAGCCACTGAACAATGGCTGGGATCTAAAAAAAAAAAAAAACTCGTCAAAAAGTTGGGAAACTTGAATCCCAAGGCACCACTGTATTAAATACTGTCATTATTTGAGTGCAGGTTCAAAACAATCGTTCCCATTAAAAATAAAAAAAATTATAAAGAAAAAAATGCAAAGTGAATTCATTCTGGACTGAAACTGCTCAGTATCATAAAACCTTTATTTTAAAATGGCACAAGCCACTTTTCAAGTCACATTCTAACACTCCTAGAGGTCATAAAAGAGACGTCAACCGCTGCGAAGTAATACTAAAATTGCGTAAAACTACTCGGCCAGTCTGACAAGCCAAATGTCATATCGTGTGAGATGCTGTCACAAAGTGTTGGATATGAACGCATATTGTATGTAGACGAAAAAGCAAAGCCACAATCAGTCATGTCGTGTTTGCCCGTTACGAAAGGGGAACGACAATAGAAAATGTCCCTTCGAATTGCCAGTCGAACTTTGAGCAAGCGCCGTTTATTCTGAGTGTTTACAGAAGCGTTTGATTGCCAAGTAAATCTTTCTTTTACTTAAGTTCGAGTTAGCCCAGTCAGGCTAAAGGCTTTAAATTAAATAGTTTACAGTCATTTGTTTAACTTAAAATTGTCCAAATCCTCGCAATGTCAACCTCTCAATGGTAAATATTCTAAATGTTTTTGTAGGCCTTCATGAAAGTGGATTGATTAGACTGGACAACTACCACACCCCCCCCCCCCCGGCGTGTCAAAGATGTTTTCATGGTTTTTGTGTAATTTGGGGCTGCTGAGTGATAAAATGTCATCCTTGTCTAATGAATTGGATATAGGTTATAAGAGAATGATATTTTTGACAATTATTGCTAATTCATGTGTTTTGATAGTGTTACGAAATGTTCGTTGATGGGTCCGAAAGTCGCGTTTGTTTTTCTACTTTCCCTGCTAATCTTGCCCAACTTTATGAATTTTTTCACATGAAGCATGAGTTGCGTACAGAAGGCTCTCTGCGATAATGATTGCCAAAAAAAAGCGCACCAAAATGCACAAACAAGTGCGAATAGTTGAGTTTTTCAGCGTAGAATTGGTGAGTTCATCCGGAGAATGTCAGAGACACTTTTTAAGACACACGTGAGCTGTTTGAAATTGATGAGAAAAGAAAGATTGATAACATCCTTTTTAACGCATTCACCGCCACTGACGACTATAAACGTCAAAGATTGATTTTTTCCTGGGTTGGCAGCGAATGAGTTACAGTATCGCAGAGCCTCTACTGCTTTTTTTTCTGCCCGATACACACGTGGCTATTAACTTGCGTCTTAAAGGTGAACCTTTTGTGACAGACGTCGCAGCTGAAGAGTCTCTCGCCGGTGTGCGTCCTCATGTGCATGGTGACGTACGCTTTGGTGGAGAAGCCTTTATTGCACACGGGGCAGGTGAAGGGTTTCTCCCCGGTGTGCGTCCTCATGTGCGTCCTGACGTCCCGCTTGCAGAAGAAGCAGCGGCCGCAAACCTCACAGCTGAAGGGTTTCTCCCCCGTGTGCGTCCTCATGTGCGTCTTCAAGTGAGCCTTGGTGAAGAAGCGTTTGGCGCAGACGGTGCAGCTGAAGGGCTTGTCGGCAAAGTGGCGCTTCATGTGGATCTTCAAGTACTGCTTGAGTGTGAAGGTCTCGCCGCAGACGGTGCAGCTGAAGGGCTTCTGGCCCGAGTGCGTCTCCACGTGCGTCTTCATGTCGGACTTGGTGGAGAAGCTTTTGGAGCACACGGCGCAGCTGAAAGGTTTCTCTCCGGTGTGCGTGCGCATGTGGCGCTTCAGCGTCCCCTTCAGGCTGAAGGTTTTACCGCACTCGGCGCAGATGAACTGCGCGTTGTCGGCGGGCTGCGTCGGGTCACCTCTGGGGGTCTTGGGTGTCGGGTCCGTCTCGGAGGAGTGCGGCGCGGGCGCGGCCGCTTGCGATGATGCACTGCAGTGCTCGCCGTCGCCGTGCGCTTCCAATTCGGCTTTGGCGGCGAATGCTTTGGAGCAAGCCGAGCAAGCGAACGGTTTATCCAGAGAGTGCGTCCTCATGTGAATCATCAAGTATTTCTTCACAGGGAATTTTTTTGCGCAGATGTCGCAGTTGAAGGGCTTCTCGCCCGTGTGTTTGGCCTGCATGTGCACCTTCAAATCGGACTTCCTGGTGAAGCTCTTGCTGCAAAACGAACACACAAACGGTTTCTCCCCGCTGTGTGTTCTCAGGTGTCTGTTCAAATTCCCCCTCTGGACAAACGTTTTGCCGCATTCTGTGCAGATTAACGGGCCGTTGTCACCTTTAGGGTCCGATGGCTCTTTGTCGTCGTCGCTGAGTTCGGTGTCGGAAGAGGCGGAGATGGCGTCGTCCACGTCTGCTTCCGCTTCGATTTCCCAGCTTGTGCCGCTTCGGTTCTCCTCTCCACATCCACGAGGCGCACTGTCGTCCTCGCGCTTGACGCCAAAGCTGGTCCACTCATCCTCATCCTCGTCTTCTTCTTTAACATGAAGGGGCTCTGTTGGCTCCTTCTGCTGCTCAAAGGGAACCTCTTCTTCACTCTCCACCAACACTTGCTGGATGTCTGAAGGACAGAAGGAACACATATGAACTTTGCGCAGGGCTTTTATTCTTGGAATGACAAATTGGAATGCAACTCCTTGGTCGAACTCTTTTGAGTTTGGGTGATGCTTTCGATACAGTAAAGCACAAGGTGTCAAACTCAAGGCCTTCGGGCCAGATCTGGCCCGTGAAAGCAAACCAAGCATGTCAAGTTCCATGATGCTTGCTAAAGTCTGAACCAAAATTTCACATAGTCGTATCTAATCCACAATAACAGTCATTACTCTTGACTTTTGATTTTAAAACGGATTATCCATCAATTTGTTGTGCGCTGTGTATGTAATATGTAGAGGTGATGAAACATTTATATGGTTTCCCAAAATTTATCACAGCCCTCCAAGGGAAACCGTAACTACAATGTGGCCCGTGACAAAAATGAGTTTGACACCCCTGCAGGAAAGGATGCAGTCCCGCAGCCAATTGCTGAAATATCTGTGATACAGGCGCGGTGGTGTCTTTTTTCAATCGTTTTATAGATCTTTTTGCCTTTTAGAATAACTGTTTAAACTTAGATGTAGATTTGATCAGCCTATAATAGCTATTGTAAAATCGTCAACAAATGGCCGATTTCTGTAGTTTTATTTAAAAACAAACTGCCACATTACAACCTAAGACAAATATAATGTCTTTCAAACATTCGCGGCAGAACCCGCCCCCCCCCCCGAAAAAAAATATACGGCGAGTGAAAATTTGCTTCAGAGAGACTTAATTTAGTAGTTTCTTTATTGTCACGATGGTGACGTCAGTTAAAGCAATAAAAATGCCGCAATGCAGACACGCAAGCCAAAGTTGTGGCCGCAGGGGGCGACACCAACTATTAAGTCAAAAAAGTCGTTGCGGCGTGTTTTTCTAATCGGACATGTGATCCAATCAACTCGAGAACAAACCCGACGCGTGTATTCCAACTTGTGGCTTGAGAACAGCGTCCAGTAGTTCGCGTTGTCGCTCGTTCTCCTCTTTGGTTCGACAAAGTTCCTCCTCGTAGTCCGCGATGGTTCTCTCGAAGAGTTGGAAGATCTCCTCGACGGCCACGTTTAGTCGCTGCTTCACCAGCTCTCGCAACATCCTCACTTTGCACATTTTCACGGCTGCAAAGGGTTGATAAAGCTAGCCAACACAGCAATGTTGGTAACTTCCGCCTTTTCTTCTTCGGTGGTGAATTTACGCGGTTGAGCACGTTGCTGCCACCACTGGGGCAATCGTTGTCCTTGTTTTTTCCCCCCTTTTCTTTAAATTGTTTGACATTCAATTTAGATTTTTGAACCACATTTTGTTTGAGCTGAAGTCGCAATTTTGAGTGCTCTTTGAATAATGTAGAGGTCATAATTTGTCAGTTTTTAATGGCCATTTTTTGGGAAGGGGCGATTTTTTTCAACCATATTTTTGTCAGTTTTTAATCAATTTTTGGTGAATCTTTGTCTGCTTTTTGTCATTTGTCAGATTTGTTATGTTCTTTTTAACCGTCTTTTTTTTTTTTGCTATATAGTTGGGTTTTTGTATTTTCATGTTTTTTTAATGATCTTTTTGTACATTCTTGTCAGTTTTATCATTTTTGACATTTTTTCAACAAATTTTTGTTCTACGTTTTGCTTGATTTTTGTGTTTTGTGAGCATGCTCTTTTTGCTCTTAGGTTATTTCATCAACAAATAGTTTCATTGTCCGCATTTAATTCGGATTAGTGATGGACAAAAATGTTGCCATTAAGTCTGAACAGAGACCCACCACACACACACACACACACACACACACACACAAATGATGAACATGTCATTATTAACCACAATAACTGCATTAAAAAAAACAAAAAAATAATAATTTGTTCCAGGTGGTGAGCATCATAAAACATCTGTTCAGGCAATGTTTTCAGTTACATCCTAACACTCGTGACAATCGGACAAGTATAAATAGAAATTAAGTGTAAAATCACCTTTAATTAGTTCATCTATCCATTTTCCACTGTGCTTCTCCTTGTTTGGGGTGCAGGCTACATCGTGGACTTGTCGCAGGGCACATCCATGTACGGTGGAGAGAAGCATTGAATTCACGCGACTATATGTACGTCTATTTAGAGCTGCGAATTCCCAACCATTGTGTCAGTAATTGGCGCATTTTGTTAGGTTTTTATGTGCCCGTTTAAAAATTTTAATTTTATGTGTTTTCCTGTCTGGTGTGTGTTGCCTTTTTTTCCATTTTTGGGTAGTTTTGACTGGACTTGTCGGATATTTGTATTTGGTGCCTGCTTATTAAAAGCAAAATGTTTTCATTCCAATTTGTATCCGTTTTTGTCATTTTCATCTTTTTTGTCGTTTTGTTACTTTTTGGGAAATTTGGTCTCCTATCTGCTAAATAGATTCTTTTAGTCTTTCCTCCGTTTGTCATTTTTAGAGCAATTCTGTCATATTTGTATTTGCCTTAATTTTTTAAAACATTTTTAGTTGCCATTCTCCTTTTTGTCAGGTTGGGTTTGAATTCTGTCTTGTCAGGATGGAAAGCCAGTCCAGGATGTAGACCACCTTTCACCCAAAGTCAGATGGGACTATCAGTAAGTCATTGTGCTACCAGCATGTTGAACAGATTTATACGAAACACTACAGGACTTGAAATAGGTCGACAGGTGGTCTGGCGCGCCGTTTAAAGTCCTGCAGTGCCGTTATTGCTGTTTTTGTATCCGGTACACACGTGACTGTAGACTTGTGTCTTGAAAGTGAATCTTTTATGACAGGCATCGCAGCTGAAGAGCCTCTCGCCGGTGTGTGTCCTCATGTGCATGGAGACGTAAGTCTTGGTGGAGAAGCCTTTATTGCACACGGGGCAGGTGAACGGTTTCTCCCCGGTGTGCGTCCTCATGTGCGTCCTGACGTCCCGCTTACAGAAGAAGCAGCGGCCGCACACCTCGCAGCTGAAGGGTTTCTCGCCCGTGTGTCGCTTCATGTGCGTCTTCAGGTGCGCCTTGGTGTTGAAGCGTTTGGCGCAGACGGAGCAAGCGAAAGGCTTGTCGGCAAAGTGGCGCTTCATGTGCACGCTCAGGTAGTGCTTGAGGGAGAAGGACTCGCTGCACAGCGTGCAGTTGAAGGGCTTTTCCGCCGAGTGCGTTCTCATGTGGATGGTCAAGTCGCCGTTGCGGGAGAAGCGTTTGCCGCAAACGGTGCAGCCGAAAGGTTTCTCCCCGGTGTGGATTCGCATGTGGCGGTTCAAGGTGGCCTTCTGGACAAAAGACTTGCCACATTCAGAGCAGATGAAGCCCGTGTGCTGCACGGTGTCGCCTTTGGGGTTCTTTTTGTGGTCCGTTTCCGAAGAGTGCGGCGTCGTGTCGTCCGCTTGCGATACCCCGCATTCGGCATCCGTGGCGGTGTGCGTTTCCAATTCCTCTTTGGCGGAGAAACCCTTGCCGCACGCCGAGCAGCTAAACGGGAAGTCGGCGTTGTGCTTTCTCATGTGCGTGATCAAATATCTCTTGACGGGGAAGGTTTTGGCACAGACGGTGCATTTGAAAGGCTTGTCGCCAGTGTGCTTAACCTGTACGTGCACTTTCAGATCGGACTTGCGGGTGAAGCATTTGGCGCAGAATGAACAGCTGAAAGGTTTCTCCCCGGTGTGCGTGACCATGTGTCTGTTCAAATGTCCCTTGTGGTAAAAGGTTTTCCCACATTCGGAGCAGATGAAGTTACTATTGTCACCGTCCCCATCGGGCCTCGTATCCGCCTCTTTGGCGTCGTCGCTGTGATCCGTATCAGAAGACCGAGACATTGCATCGTCATCGTCCGCATCCGAAAGCGGAGCAAAGTTGCTCACTACTTGTGACTGAACCTGACTGGAGCTGCCTCTGGCTTTTGCGTTTTCCTCCGCATGTGTCGTCACGTGCAAAGCCAGACATTCCCGACTGGAGAATCGTTTCATACAAAGCGAGCAAGCAAAAGGTTTCTCGGCCATGTGCGTCCTCATGTGATTGATGAGTTTGTACTTATCTCGGAAGCCTTTAGCGCAAACTGAGCAGGAGTAGGGGTGCTCTCCCGTGTGGATTCGCATGTGTCGGTTCATGTGATGCTTCAAGTAGAAGGTTTTGGCACAAAAAGAGCAAGCAAAGTGTTTCTCTCCCGTGTGGGTGATCATGTGGATTTTTAAGCTTCCTTTGTGCGCGAATCTTTTGCCGCATTCGGAGCACTTGAACTGTTTGTTGTCCTCGTGATGTCTTGGACTGCCTTGGGAGTTCTTATCCAAAGCTTCCTTGGCGCGCTCGCTGTGGTCCGTGTCAGACGAGTGTGACATCACGTCGTCCATATCTGACAGAGGAGCATCAGCTTCTGTGTTCTGCTCACTTTGACGACGATGAAGCTGCTGCTGAGCTTCGGCACCATCGTCTTCACTTTTCACATGCACGGCGCCAGTCAACATGAAGGCGGTGACGTCAGCCTGGTCCTCCTCTGGCTTTTGAAGCTCTTCCCCATCCCGACTGCTCCACGCTTCCTCCTTAATGCAAGGGAGCTGCTCTGAAGGCTCCTCTGCCTTGGAATGCCACTCCCGCCTTGCAGCAGGAGTCTCTTCTTGACTCTTGACCAACACTTGCTGGATGTCTGAAGAGAACAAGAGACACAGATTAGATGTGAGGGTTTTCTCACTCTAGTCACTTCCCAACTGTACTACTGAAACAGTCAAAAAAAAAACAAAAACAATACAACAGTGTCTTGAATTACAAGGGCTTCAAATTAGGAGGTTTACCAATTACGGGTCATTGCCTGGTCTTTTTTTGTGTGTGTGTTTAATAAAATAATGTGACTTGTGTAGTCATTATTCGGCTTTTACTACAATCATATTACTTAACATTTGTATGTTACATTACTTTATTGAAAGGGGACACCTATGCCTTTTTCTGTCGAACATTCCAAACAAACATTCATTGTATTTTCCAAATTATGACGATTTTCGTCATTCCAGGATTTACCTCGTTTCACGTGGTGACTGGGATTGATTAATAAACGAAGTGATTTGAAATCTTGATGCTTTCATCTTGAAACGATCTGTCTGATAATGTTGGTTTCGTGTAACCTTTCAAAATGTAGGCACGTCCCCGGATGCGGGTGACGTCACATTTCGCACGTCTCTGTCAGAAATGAGCACATACTTTCCGATGCTGTCAAACCTGGTAGGGCCAGTCAAAATGGTGGCTGGCTCGCAATGGCCGACTGGAACTAATCACGAATGAGTCCCAATGCGCCATTTAAGCAAACGATACAGGCTACTTCGCCTACTTTGCAAGGAACTGACAGACACGGAAGTTTGTGATTGAACACACGAGGTGAAGTAAACCTGTTGAGTGTGCGCCAGCTTGAGGTTTGAGAACAGCGTCCAGTAATTCGCGTTGTCGCACGTTCTCCGCTTTGGTTCGACAAAGTTCCTCCTCGTAGTCCGCCAAGGTTTGGTCAAATAGTTCAAATATCTCCTCGATGGCCACGTTTAGTCGCTGTTTGACCAGCTCGCGCAGCATCCTCACTTTACACATGTTCCCACCGCGTTCAAATCCCGCTAGCTGTCGTCTAGCTGAGCGATGTGCGACGCACTTCCGCCTTTTTCTTCTTCTCTGGTGATTGGGCGGCAGCGAAGATCCACGGCGTAGCGTTCCTGCCATCTTTTGGGTTTGCTTGGATACTACGAATTATTTTCCTTCTCTTCATGCTCAAAAAACATTTTCTTTTTAAGATTGATGACGTTTTAAGTGTTTTGTTTAGTTTTGCTTTATCCGTCCTTGTTATGCTGTTTTAATTTTCCAGTAGGACCTACTTAGATCATTTCAGTACGATAGCTTTTTGGCACAACAGAAAAAAAAGTTCCATATCGCATTATTACGTTCAAGTTGTCACCCCTTAACACCATATTACGTGAAAACGTGAAACTTTATGTAATATGCTTCCATTCATAATTGCCATAGTCAATTTTGGACATCTTCCGGAAACTAAAGGGACAAATTCGGCAGGTCTTTCATAGATTGTTTTTCTTTCATGTAAAAATACACAATATTGTATAAATACTTCATTTTAATGAAAAAAATGTATTTATAATGTAGAATATAATGAACAACTAGTTGTGAGATTTTTTAAAAGTATCCCTTTTTATATACTTTTCAAAATACAAGTTTACCTCATTCATTGAAGAGGTTGAAAAAAAAAAGTTCAAAATTAAGAACTTAAAATTGTGGCAGCGTCTCACCCAAATTCAGCTTTGGTACGACGGCTCCAGCTCACCTTTGAACCGGATGAAAGAAAATTCATGGAAACTAAAAGCACCTTGAAGCAAACAAGCAAAACCGAAACAAAAGGCAAGTCACACAAATGGGAAACTGCTCAAGCACAAATAGGCACAAGGCCCTTTTAATAACAACAAACTTGAGTCAATGGAGCTTCATATTCATTGCGTTAAGATGCTATGCTGTTCGGAATGCTTATTGGTCATGCCCATGCATTTTATTTTTAAATACGTAAACTTAATTGGAAACAATGTGCGGGAAAAAAAAAAGACAAAAAATTGTGAACAAAAAATTCTTTCTGACGCAGATGAGGATTCGCCCATATGTCAAACTGCCGCAGTGTAGTGCCAAATACTGCCAAAAAACACATAGTACTTGTCAGATTTTTTTATGTCTTTAGTATCAGTGACTGGTATCGGCAGCATCCCAAAAAAATCAATGGAGCAATCATTTCGGAGATGCGAAGATTTCACCCGACAGCATTGATACGTTATTCCCACCTCAACTCATCAAACTTTTTATCCGTCACTTCAGAATGCGCCGACGTGGCCGCGGCATCCATTACGAAGCAGCGGTGTTTATCCAGCTGATACTTATAAGAGAAGCTCTGGCGGCATGCGTCGCAAGCAAATGCCTTCTCCCCCGTGTGCGTCCTCATGTGTATCATCACGTTCTTCTGATAGGTGAATCTTTTATTGCACACATGGCAACCGAACGTCTTCCTGCGGAAATGTATGCTCATGTGCAGCTTCAAGTCGTCACCCCGGCTGAAACTTTTCAGGCAACGTGAGCAGGCGAAGGGCTTGTCTCCGCCGTGTGTCGTCGCGCGTCTGTTCAAAGTCGCCTTGTCGCGTTCCGAGCGGCTCAAGCGGTTTCCGTCGCCTTGTGTTGTCACCTGCGGTCTCGCGTGTAACGCGACCGCGTGCGTTTTCATGTGTATCATCATGTACTTCCTCAGAGTGAAACCCTTGGCGCAAATCACACAGTTGAAAGGCTTCTCGCTCGTATGCGTGGCCAGGTGGTTCTTCATGTCGCACTTTCTGTAGAATCGTTTCGCGCAGAATGAACAGGCAAAATCTTTCTCCCCCGTGTGTATGATCATGTGCGTTTTCAGCGTCTTCTTATAGGCGAACGTTCTCCCGCACTGGGGACAGAAGAAGCGATTTTTGGCGCTTTTAGAGTCCGAAGGTCCTTTGGCATCATCGCTGCGATACCTGTCGGACAGCGGCAACATCATGTCAGGCGTGTCTGATGGCGGAATGAAGTTGTTGTCTAGTGAGTGCGTGTTCGCAGCGACTTCTCTTTTCTCGTCACTTTGACTGCCCTGAAGCTGTGACGACTGATCTTTGTTTTCCTCGCTCTTTACATGGACGCCGCCGGCCCATGTGAAATGGGCAACATTAGCTTCTTCCTCCCGCCTGTGAATCTGCTCCCCATCCCGGCTGCTCCACGCTTCTCGCTCTTCCTCTTTAATGTGGGTGGGCTCTACTGGCTCGTGCTGCTCAACACCTGCAACCTTTTCTTGACTCTTCACCAACACCTGCTGAATGTCTGCACCACACAAGGGTAGCGCGCACAAATATTACAAAAGATTGGCTCCAGAGAATCTTGAACGATTAATTGAACTTTTCATTTAAAACAAGCTAGCTGCATAAATAAATCAATCAATATCCCATTCTGAAACTGTGAACAGCCAAAAACATGTGCTGAAATACAGACAATAAATGACATTCTCATAACTGTGTGTTCCTCAGGCTGCTTCCATTGGCAATGAAGTATTTTAACTGTGCATAATGTTAAAGTGGCTTGTGATAATATTAAATACTTTTTTTAAGATTAAAAGAGCAACGCTGAGCCCTGTGTGACACGCCTTGCCAAATCTTTCACGTAAATGACGTTATGAGACAGTTAATTGTGTTTGCCCCCCCCCCCCAAAAAAAAGAAGAAAAGCAAACAAAGGTCGCCAAACCTGCTCTGTGTAGTCGAACCTGAGGATTGAGAAGAGCGTCCAGGAGTTGGCGTTGTCGTTCTCTCTCCTCTTTGCTTCGACAAAGTTCCTCCTCGTACTCCGCGATGGTCCTCTCAAACAGTGCAAATATCTCTTCGACGGCCACGTTCAGCCGTTGCGTCACCAACGTTCTCAGGATTCGGACTTTACACATTTTTGTACGCAGAGCTTACTCGCGTGTTTTGGTGTTGGTGTTGCTAATCAGCGCCAACCCTTGGCTCGCGCTAACATAGGGCGGATACCTAGGCGCTCGTATATGACGTCACTTGTAGGCGACACACGGGAAAAGGACTACATTTCCTGTGGCAGATATTTACATTTAACAGCGAGACCG
This sequence comes from Hippocampus kuda, assembly GCA_901007745.1. NCBI lineage: Eukaryota > Metazoa > Chordata > Actinopteri > Syngnathiformes > Syngnathidae > Hippocampus > Hippocampus kuda. The sequence continues at coordinate 46,803 of CAAKHF010015758.1, forward strand.
GATGTGTGTAGCAGATACAGTATATTCTTGTTTTGTAAAACTTCTTTAATTAAGATGAGATACAAAGAAATTGTGTTTTGCAATGATTGTTTTTTTCAAATGTATTTTGTGTGAGGAAAGATAATTAAGTCGAGGCACATATAAAATGAGAGACGCTAAAAGTTCAACAAGTGTTTTTTTATTATATGTCAACAGTGGGTACATTTTCTTTTGACAAATTATGTTACAAAAACGTTGATATACAATTTCCAGCTTCAGCTACTGTCGATGTTGACTTCAGAACATAACATCAATAATTAGTGTCAAACGGGAAACGTAATTCTCCTTAATCAGCATACAGTAATCCCCGCATATTTGCACTTCAACAGTTACAAGTGCATCTATTTGCATTTTATTTCTATGAAAGTTACACCCATTGATTCCCTGCAAAGCTCCTGTCTAAATAGGAATAGGTGTCCACAACGTAGGTTGAAGTGATACATCTTATCCGAGAGACAAGCTTTGTATGCCGGAAAGAAGCTAAGTTTAGCCTGGGTTGTACCGGTGAGACTTCTATCCATATACAAATGAAATCATTAAGGTCTGACCGATACGAATTTTTTTTTTTTTTAATGCAGATGCCAATTTTTGGCAGAAATTAAAAACAGATTATCAATCAATTGGGTGATTAATTTAAACAATATATAATGCATAAAAAAATACCCCCAATGCACTAGAATGGGCATCAATTATACGCGCTGTTCGCCATTCATGCGCCAGCCTGATCCTCATTCCAAACTGTAACTGTAATTGTTCAAATAAACAACTTTCCTTTTCTCGGTTCCCAGATTGCCTTGGGTGGGGTAATGCGTTGAATGAATGAAATTAGAAGGACAATAATCCTTGTCATAGATTTAATTAAGAATACAAGGTTACAAGGTATGGATTTTTGTATCATAAACAATGAGACCAGTGTACAATGGCTGTAAATGGTTAGAGGACATAAAGGTAAAAACAATCACCCATTAGACCGATTATTTTGGCTGATGTTTCAAGAGCCATAAAAGGCCGATTTAATTGCCATGCCGGTTAAACGCTAAAAATGTAGCTCAACAGGTTTGGTACATGTGGTATAATTATGGTTTCAACTCTGACTACAGGCAAATTAGCAGTTGCATTGTGTCCCCAGTTACTGTTGGCCCTCAGTATGACGTTTAATGTGCACGGTGAGTGTTTCTTGACGGGAGAAACATTTGCTACAAATGGGGCAGACAAAGGGCTTCTCCCCCGTGTGTTGTCTCAGGTGTACGCTGAAAGACGAACTGCCGGAGAAACCTTTGCCGCAAACGGTACACATAAAGGGTTTCTCCTCAGTGTGTAATCTCATGTGAATCCGCAGCGACGAGTTACAAGACAAACCTTTCGCGCAAATTGGACACGAATACGGTTTCTGGCCGGTGTGTTTGCTCATGTGACTCCTCAAGCCAAACTTGTCGCGGAATCCTTTCCCGCAAACCGAGCAAGAATAGGGATGCTCGCCCGTGTGGATTCTCATGTGCCTGTTCACGTGATGCTTTAAGGAGAATTTCTTATCGCAAACCGAGCACGCAAAAGGTTTTTCTCCCGTGTGCGTGACCATGTGGTTTTTCAAAACGCTTTTGTTGACAAACGTTTTACCGCAGTCGGAGCAGACGAAGAGTTTTCTTTCACCTTTGGAGTTGGAAGCTTCTTTGTTGTTGTCGGTGTCGGAAGAGTGTGACATCAGGTCTTCCGTATCAGATAATGGCGCCATGATGTTTGCTGGCAAGCACAGATCTTCGCAGTGTTCTCCGCCGGCTTCTGTTGTCAGGGTTTGACTCGAGCCGCCGCCTCTGTTCTCCTCACTTTGATGCCGCGAGGAGTGAGCGTCACCATCTTCGGTCTTCACACAGACACCGGACAACGTGAACGCGGTGATGTCCGCCTCCGGTATGGGTGGACTCTTCCACACGTCCTCCTCTTCCTCTTCCTCTTTAATGTGGGGGAGCTTTGCTAGCACCTCCTCCTCCTCCTCCTCTTCTTCTTCGTCCTCCTCATCATCTTGACTCTCCACCAACACCTGCTGCACGTCTGCACAACACAAGGAAAGAATAGCAATGTCTTAGTTAGAGCTGTTTTTTTTTTTTGTTATATGGTGTCTAGACAGGTTGAATACTTAAGAAGTGCAGTCCGCTTGTTTTCATATTGATTCACGAAACCATAAAAGTTCAAATGAGAAATATACACACAACATTGTTCGCATTATTGTTGTAATCTGACTTGTGAATTACCGACATGTTGACAATGAACCCTTCGTCATCCGAATCTTTTGTTAATTGATCTATTTTTGTCGTAATGCTGAGTGTAAACAAGCAAGTCAAAATGGTGGCTGTTTGACTGCAATGGCGGACAGGTGAACTTCAAATCGGTCAAATAAAAACTAAAAACCACACTGCAGGATTATGTGAGGTGCATTTGAAAACAAACCTGATGCGTGCAGTCCGGTTTGATGGTTGAACACACTGTCGAGAAGTTCGCGTTGCCGCACGTTCTCCTCTTTTGTTCGGCAAAGTTCTTCCTCGTACTCGGCGATGGTTCTTTCGAACATTCCGAAAATCTCTTCGACGGCCACGTTAAGTCGCTGCTCCACCAAGGCTCTTAAAATTTTCACTTTACACATTTTGATACACTCGCGGTGGTTCCCTGCTTAGTGACGGGAAATGTGGCCTCTTTTTCTTTTCTTCGTGTAGGAATACGCCGTTGTGTGGGTTGTGCTGACCCAAAACGCCCACGTAGACAGTTCCGCCCAAAAAGCCATCCTGCGCATGCGCACATTAGGCCGCCATCTTTGGGGGATCTACGGTACCCCTCTGGGGATGAAATGCATTACCGGTACATTTGCCGATTACGATATGAAATTAATAAAGGGAAAAAAACGATTCGGTTTAAAGAAAAGAAAATAATTCGGTTGTTGAATAAATAGCTTCATAATTTTTTGTGAGAATTTTTCTCAAAATGATTTGAAATTTCTATGATTAAGAATATATATTTTCCATTTCCACATATCAGGCTACGAGTGTCTCATTTCTGTCTAGGCATAACAAACAAAATATCAAAACGAACAGGAAGAATGCAACTTGTTAGATAGGGAGAAATAATAGTCAAGACGGTACAGAAGTCTTTTCAGGAAGATTTATTAAACGTATGACAAACACAGACGAGAAATAACCAGGAAAAATAACTACAGCTACAGGGCACATACCGTAAACAAACATTAAGACAGATGGATAGATCGATAGATAGATAGATGGATGGATGGGTTCATCCATTTTCTGAACTCATCAAGGCGTTTGAATGGATGGACATGGCATCCGCGTCGATGATGGCGCACCTGTGCTTCTCCAACTGATACTTGTATGAGAACCTCTGAGCGCACACGTTGCAACTGAAGGCCTTCTCCCCGGTGTGCGTCCTCATATGTATCATCACGTTCTTGTTACTGGAAAACCTTTTGGGACAGAGAGAGCAAGTGAAGGGCTTGACGCCCGTGTGCTTGACCTGCACGTGGAGCTTCATGGCCGACTTGCGAGAGAATCTCTGAGGGCAAATGGAGCAGGTGAACGGTTTCTCGCCCGTGTGCTTGACGCGGATGTGTATCTTCATGTTCGACTTGATGGGGAATTTTTGAGGACAGAAAGAACACGCAAACGGTTTCTCCCCGGTGTGCGTTCGCATGTGGATCTTGATATCGGAGTTAGTGGAGAATCTTTTGGCGCAAACGGCGCAGCTGAAAGGCTTCTCTCCGGTGTGCGTCCTCATGTGTCTGTTCAAAGTTCCCCTGTGGACAAAAATTTTCCCACATTCGGAGCAGATGAACTGTTTATTGTCAGCGTCACCTTTGGGTTTTTTATCAGTGTTCGGAGGTTCTTTTGGGTGGTCGTTGCGATCAGAGTCTGAAGAGAGTAACATCATGACATCCATGCCTGGAAATGCAGCAACATTGCCCAGTTGTGCGTGGTCTCCTTTGGATTCTCTTGTTATTCTGCTGCCTCTGTTCTTCTGTTTTCGACTGTGACGAGGCTGTGAGGACCGACCTTTGTCTTTTTCATTCTTCAGACTAACACCTGTGGGTGCAACCGTGTTGAGATCCTCCTCCAGCACTTGAAGCTGCTCCCGATCTTGACTGCTCCAGACGTCTTTCTTTTCCTCTTTCATGTAGGCGGGGTCTGCTGGCTCCTCTTCTTGACTTTCCACCAACACCTGCTGCACATCTGTACCATACAAGACACCAGGTAGCTTAAAGTTTTTGTTGTTTATTCATAAATATCACCCTGCATGTGGGGTTGATTGACAACAAAGTGTAAAACTAAGAGAATGCACAGAATTGCTGCCACACCGGGAAAAAGGTGAAAAGTTATCACTTTAATCGAGATGAATTTCACAATGACTTCTGTGGCTGCAACAAAAAAAAAATGGAAGCAATTCCTTACGGTTCAAGACCTTTTTGTCTCTAATGAATCAAATTTACACACTCCCCGCTGACCTTCGTAATACAGCCTCATTAACTCATTTCAAATCCAGCCTCAAAACACATCTGTTTAGACAAGGCTATTCACTCGGACCATAAAGCCATTATTTTTATTTTCTTGTATTTTTTCTTATTTTATTTGTTGTTGTTTTTAACATTGTATTCGTGATTTTAGCCGCTTGTTGTAAGGTGTCCTTGAGTTCCTAGAAAGGCGCCCACAAATAAAATGTATTATTATTTATTAACTGCATAATGATGCTGCTCTTCTCTACTACCACAAAAAATAAACAAGCATTAGTGTTTATATCTATGTCACATTTGAACTTTAACTCTCTCCGTAAGTGGACGTGCAGAGAGTGAATAATTTACTATATTAGTCAACACACCTGCTTCGTGTGGTGGAACTTGAGGCTTGAGAACAGCGTCCGATGGTTCACATTGTCGTCGCTCCTTTTTCTCTTTGCCTCGACTAAATTCCGC
>CAAKHF010015758.1:51827-65128 GCA_901007745.1 Hippocampus kuda
CACACCGGGAAAAAGGTGAAAAGTTATCACTTTAATCGAGATGAATTTCACAATGACTTCTGTGGTTGGCAACAAAAAAAAAAATGGAAGCAATTCCTTTCGGTTCAAGACCTTTTTGTCTCTAATGAATCAAATGTATTAACTGCATAATGATGCTGCTCTTCTCTACTACCACAAAAAATAAACAAGCATTCGTGTTTATATCTATGTCACATTTGAACTTTAACTCTCTCTGTAGGTGGACGTGCAGGGAGTGAATAATTTACTGTATTAGTCAACACACCTGCTCCGTGTGGTGGAACTTGAGGCTTGAGAACAGCGTCCGATGGTTCACATTGTCGTCGCTCCTTTTTCTCTTTGCCTCGACTAAATTCCGCCTCGTACTCGGCTATGGTTCTTTCAAAAAGTTCGAAAATCTCCTCGACGGCCACGTTGAGTCGCTGTTTCACCAACGTTCTCAGCAGTTTGACTTTGCACATTTTTACACGATAGCTTCTAACAGTTAATATTGACTCCTTTTTTTTTAATGACAACGACCCACAACGGGACGAAGTTCCGCCAACAAGCCACACTGCGCATGCGTACATTGAGCGCCATCTTTGAAGGTTCTACGGCATGCCCCGCGAGACAAAAAGACCAAAAACAAACACTTTTACAATTTGTCGAAAGGACGCCAATTACAGTCTTTAACTTTAATAATAATTATGAAGAAAATGGTCACTTTGACGTTTGTGCGCCCCACAATTTACTGAAATATAAAGATAACTTTGTTGAAGACAACGGCCAACCTATAGACTATCTATCTATATTCGTCATTTAATAAGATAAGAGTAATGTTTTCAAGACCACCTGATATTTGTAGGACTGAAGTCATGTTAAAGTTGTCTATTTTTAATATGTAAATTGTCATTTTATGAGAATAAAATAAAAAGCTTTTTCAGTTTAGCTCATCAGCATGAGCTCTTAAGAGTTATTTGGGTCCATTTATGTGAAATAACACCAAGCCTTGTAAAAGTATCATTCGAAATAAACTACATTTTCTCCTCCAAAATATACAGCTTAAAAAAATGTCGACTTTATGAAAAATAGAGATACCTTTTACTTGACGGTATACTTTATTTACATAATACCAACACTTTAAAGTTCTTAAATTCTTATGTTAGTCTCTTGAAATGAGAAGTGTTGTGAAGCTATAAATGATTGTCTATTTGTGCGTCCTCATGTGCCTCTCCATCTCCGCTTTGGTGGTGAAGCGTTTGGGACACAGCAGGCAGGCGAAGGGTTTCTCCCCGCTGTGTCTCCTCATGTGCACGGTCATGTACTTCTTTGTTGCGAAGCCTTTGTTGCAGACGGGACAGGCGAAGGGTCTCTCACCCGTGTGCTTCACGCGGATGTGGATCTTCATGTCCGACTTTCTGGAGAAGACTTTGGCGCAGAGGGAGCAGCTGAACCGTCTCTCCCCCGTGTGCGTTTTCAGGTGGCGAATGAAGTGAGACCTGCGCTGGAAGATTTTGGTACACTGTAAGCAGTGCAGCCGCTCAGGGTCGACGTCTTTGGAGTCATCGTGCGTCTTCGGGGGTTCTTTAGCGTCCGCCTCGGGAGATTGCTCCATTAACTCGACATTGGTGACTTCTTGCGAGTCCGCTTCCGTGATTGGGTCTTGACTGGAGGTGTCGGACGAGTGTTCTCTCGTGTGCAATATGAGCGATGCCAAACTGGAGCAGCTCTTCCTACAAACCGTGCAAATGAAATGCTTCTCCGACGAGTGTTTTTTCAGGTGCCTGATCAAGCTGGGCCTGTAACGGAAGCGCATGGTGCAAATCGAGCAGGGGAAGGGTTTCTCCCCCGTGTGCACCATCATGTGCTTGATCATTTCCGAATTGTCCCGGAATCTCTTGACGCAAACAGGGCAAGCGAAATGTTTCTCCCCGGTGTGCATTCGCATGTGCCGGTTCATGTTGCCCTTATGCACGAACGATTTGCCGCACTCAAAGCACATGAACGATTTGCCGAATTTGTTGTTGCTCTTCGCCTTTTTTTTCGGGAGCCCGTCTCCTCCTCGTGAGCTGCCGTCCGCCGGACGACTCGTTCCCTCCCCCGTGTGCGTCGTGATGTGCAACACGAGGCATTTCCTGCTGGAGAAGCTCTTCTTACAAATGTCGCAAGTGAAGGGTTTAACGGCGATGTGCGTTCTCGTGTGCATGATCAGTTTGTACTTGTCGGCAAAGCCTTTGGAGCACACCGAGCAGGAGAAGGGATTCTCCCCTTTGTGGATTCTCAGGTGGCTCTGCATGTGATGCTTCAAGGAGAATCTCTTGCCGCAAAAGGAACAAGCGAAGGGTCTCTCTCCGGGGTGTGTGGTCATGTGGTTTTTCAAGCTGCCCTTGTGGCCGAACGTCTTCCCGCACTGCAGGCACTTAAAGTCCTTGTTGTTGTTTTTGTGATGGTTCGTATAACTTTTCAACTTCTTCTTAGGCTTCGCTGGTTTGGCGGCAGCGTTGCGTTCGGCGTCAGATGACGTCACCTCGTCCATATCGGACACCGGAGCAAATGAGTTGGTGCACGCGGGCTCTGGTGCATTTTGACTGCGTACGCCGTCATCTTCGCTCTTCACGGGGTCGGCGCTCACCGCCAACATGTTGATGCCGGCTTCCTCCTGATTGCACCACTTGTCCATTTCTTCCTTTTTAATGCAGGGAGGCTCCGCTGGCTGCGCCTGCTGCTGCTCCTGCTGCTGCTGCATGGAGTCACAAGGAACCTCTGCTCGACTCTCCACCAACACCTGCTGGACGTCTGCGAGACAAAAGGGAAATATGTCATTGCGAACTTTCAGATTAAGTTATGATTTCACACTCTGAGTGGCCCTCAATTCATTTTTGAAAATAAAAATGTTGGTTGTAGCAGGGCGATTTTAAGATGTAGGAACAGTGGTTGCCAATTAACAATATCGGATCGATTACGCATTACAGGATATGAAGACAAAGTACGATGGAACGGATTCATGAAATTCCAATACATTTAAATGAATAATCTGATTTTTGTTAAAGTTAAGGGTTGCTATTAAAAATAAAAAAAACAGCTTTCAATATTCTGGCAAATGTATGTGATTTCTTTTCTTTAATCTCCAGTGCAGGGCTCTGATTCCTACTTAAAGATGTGTGTGCGTGTGTGTGTGTAGAAGTGAGTCTCTGGTTTTATATTTCACACTCTGATTACGGCTTTCCGCTCCCGCCTCACACGCAAGTGTCGTCCTGCCTGCCATAAACCGTCAATACCGCCTTTGATGGCCGTTGTAAAAGGGCTTCCTGTTTACCGCAGCTTCTTATAACCTCTGACTTCCGAATCCTTCTATCAATGTGACTTTCTCAACATACCAACCAGATACATAACAATCTTCCCTTTACCTCCTGTCAAATATCCATTACCTGCTTAAATGTTCAAGAGACAAACAAACATCATTGTGGCAAGTCATGCTAAGGCTAACCAAGCACATTTGTGACCTGATGTACGGTATATTTCAGAGTGTAATTTGGGGATGAACGGGAACAGCCGAAAAGCTCCTTTTGGGGTGTGAAGTTTAACACCTGGGATTCCCCTCACCACTTTTTGTTGAAAGTAGCTCACAACCGGCTAATTATCAGTTCGCTGGAGGCCAAGTGTGGTGTGCTGGGTGTGCTCGTTAGGTGTGATAACACACAAGAACACAAACCCTGTGTGAAAGCCGTTAAGTTTAGGGTTGATAGTAGATTGCAGCGGTTAATTCCATTTTTGGAGCATCTTACGTCGTTCAAATTCCCTACAAATCACACGTCACGTATATCGAACAAACACGTGTGAGTTGAAATTTCTCCCCGTCAACAAACCTGCAGGGGGCAGTCCAGCTTGATGATGCTTGCAAACATTCTTGAGCAGCTCACGTTGTCGCTCGTTCTCCTCTTTGGTTCGACAAAGTTCCTCTTCGTACTGCGCGACGGCTCTCTCAACGAGTCCGAAGATCTCTTCGACGGCCACATTTAGCCGCTGTTTCACTAACTCTCTCAGAATTCCGACTTCACACATTTTGGCACAAAAAAGCTCGTGGTGCTGCTGTGTTGTACGTCGCTACGTCTGTGTTCAGCTAAAATGATAATTTGGGAAAGTCGGCTTCGACTATTTCAATCTTAACAAAGATGATTTGATACGACGTCTCCGGTGAAATCCGACCATTTAAGTAGGATATGAAACAAAAAGTAAAAATGTTCCGTTGGCTCCCAGAACGGCGGTGACCCAAACTGCATCAGGAACTATCCGCCAACAAGCGACACTGCGCATGCGTATTATAGCGTCGTGATGAACGATATCGACGGTGCGCCGTTAGGGACAAAAATATCGAGACGAGTATACAGTATAGGCTTTAACTAAAAATAATACTTGTTAGGAGTAAATTGGAGGCCTAATATAATAATAATGTAGATCTAATATAGAACAGCGTCATTAGTCAATGTATCTGACGTGGTAGAACACTGTCAGTTTTCCTTGCATGGTTGTTCGGCCGCCATTTTACGACAGTTAACACGGAGACGCCATCCTCTGGAAATGTTTGTTTTTGCACATATCAGAAACGCTTATTTGTATAATAATGAAATTCATATGGACTTTTGAAGCATTGATTTAGCATGCCTATAGTTTCTGAAAGTCAACTACATCTATTTGGGGAAAAAACAAGTTATAACTTCTTGAAAACTTTGCGATTGTAGCGGATCAGAAAATGTATAGATGGATGGATTGATGAATGGGTCGAAAAAAATTCCAGACTACGATACACATGTGACACAGTCTTAATGAGAACAACGTATGCAGTACACAGAAGGCAAAGCGCTGGCTCCACATAATAGACGAAGGCGACCATTAGAGTCATTTCTCATCTTGTCTAAAGTGTCGGAGCTTGCTCCAAAGTCATGTTGTACATGCGTACATACAATCAAGCCAAACTTGAGCATTTTTCCTCCCTTACGATAAAAGTTGACAAATGCCCGATTGCCTGCACAAGATTATCCAAAACATCTTCCTAAGAGTTTCTTCTTCATAGTTCCACCAGTTTGTGGCACCAAGCTGCCTCTTACAGGTCAGTCCTGGTACTACAACAGATTGGTTGACTGCTTTGAGGGAGGAGGATCACGTTTAAAAATATTGGTTGCACGCGTATTTTTAACACCTTAACTAGTCACTTTGTGTCATTGTGTGCACCAGAACATTTGTGTTTTTTGACATGGCACTTCCGAGTGAATCTTTTGTCGCACTCGTGGCAACTGAACGGTTTCTCGCCCGTGTGCGTCCGCCTGTGCCTCATCATGTCCCCCTTGATCGTGAAGCCCTTGTCGCAAAACGTGCAGGTGAAAGGTTTCTCCCCCGTGTGGCCCCTCATGTGCGTCATCATGTTCCCCTTGCTCGAGAACTTTTTGGCGCACACTGAGCAGGCGAAAGGTTTCTCCCCTGCATGCGTGCGCTTGTGGGCGATCATATCTTTCCTGCTGGAGAAGGCGGCCGGACAGGCGACACAAGCAAACGGGGGCGCCCTGCTGTGTTTTCTCAGATGCGTCAACATGTTCTCCTTCAGGGAAAATCTCTGGTCGCACACCGAACATGCGAAAGGCTTCTCTCCGGTATGCGTGCGTGCATGCCGCGTCAAGTGTGTCTTGGTGGAGAACGTCCCGGCGCAGACGGAGCAAGAGTACGGCTTCTCCCCTGTGTGGGTTCGCATGTGTAGCAACACATTGCCCTTTGTGGTGAACCGTTTGTCGCACAAAGAGCAAATGAAGCGTTTCTCTCCGGTGTGCGTCCGGGCGTGTCGCGTCAAGTGCGCTTTGGTGGAGAACCTCGCGCCGCACAGCGAGCAGCCAAAAGGTTTGTCGCCGACGTGACATCTCAGGTGAGAGAGCAAGTTCTGCCGGTGGCGGAACGTTTGCGCGCAAACCGAGCAGTTGAAGGGTTTCTCCTCGGCGTGACACCGCATGTGGGAGAGCAGGCAATCCCGCCGGCTGAAGGCTTTGCCGCACGCTGAGCAAGCGAAAGGTTTCTCTCCAGTGTGGCGTTTCATGTGGCGGTTCAAAATCCCCCGGTCGCCAAACGCTTTCCCGCACTCGGAGCAGCTGAAGTGTTTTTTAGATTGGCTGTTCTCCTCGGGAGGTTCTCTGCCGTCATCGCTATGAGCCGTGATGTCATCAGATGAGTGTGACATCACGTCATCCATATCTGACAGTGGAGCGACGCTGTCTGGTTGTGATCCTCCACTGGGTTCTCCACCTCGTTCTCCTTGCAATCCTCGGCTGCTTTTCTTCTCCTCACTCGGGTTGTGAAGAAGCTGCGAGGGCCGAGCTTCGACGTCGTCCTCACTCTTCACATGCACAACAGTCAAAGGAAAACTGCTCATGTTAGACTCCTCCTGTTCCACATCATGACCGGTCCACGCATCCTCCTCTTCTTCTTTAATGCTGGGGGGCTCCGGCTCACCTTGACCTGCCATCATTAGGCGCTGGATATCCACATGACACATAGAAAGCAAAGTGATGGTTAGAAATGGGAAGTAACAAGCTTCAAGTTCATTCACAGTAGTTGAGTCAAAAGATGGGGAGCTTTTGGCATATTTTTGTTGTTTTTTTGTCACTTTTGTTTGCAACATGTGTTTTTTTTTTATCTATATTTACCTGACAATCAAGCACCACCTTTGTGAGATTTCTTCCTTTTTTGCCTGTTTCTGTTATGTTTGTGGCTGTTCTTTTTTTAAGGGGAGGAGGAGGTCAAATTTTTGTGTGTGCAACTTTCAACTTCAACATATGTTACAGAAAGACACGATTTCTTCCAATTCTCTTTTGTGTTTTTATACAATTGAGCGCATTTTATGTTGATTAGAAACACTTAAAAAGACGGCGGTGGTTTCTTGGGGGATAAAATGGTATCATAATTTCAATTTATTTAAATTAAAAAATATATTTCACATAAGTGTAAATTCTGTTACGACTTCAATCACAGAACAAATAAAAATCGGACGCCAAACACGACTTTTGGTAAGAACAGGACCACGACGGCAGTGACGTCATCCGGATGTGTACCTTAAGTCGGAAACGCACTTTAGTCAAGTCCTTATTACAGTTACGGTTTGTGTGAAAGACAGAGTAGCATTATGGGAAAGAATTATGGCGATGCAATTAACGGACAGCAAACGAAACTTCAGTTTTTTCCCCCTTCACACAATGTCAAACGCAAACATGCTTCCTACCCGAAGAGGTGGAGCACTATTTGCAGCTAGCATGCTATGGGAACCTAGAGCCTCCCAAGGCTAAAAAGAAGAGCTTATCGCAAATTCCTCTTTGAACAAAACGTCACTTATGTGTGTACCGATTGGACACATAAATACAACAACGATAATTCAAGCAAAATCAAAGGAATACAGACGTTATATTATCGGCTGCCTCTCTGCTGGCTGGATGTGCTAACTTCCGGGTTGTTCTTCTTCGGTGGTCGTATTTACATGATAGTACATCGCCGCCATGTTCAGGAAGTAGTCGTTTATTGCCGTCAACGTTATTTCTTAGCCGAATATTTTTTTCGCATTAACTAAAACAGATAAAAATTATGATATAACACATCATAATACAATATACATAAAATATAATAATATAAAAACACAGAGAAACACATACATCTTTAATTTATGACAACAACAGCTGCATTTTCCCATTTTATGAAAAAAAAAATAAAATAACAAAACCAAGTAAATTGTATCCGACCCCATCTACAGTTCAGACGTTTCCTCCAACTCCAAGTGCTCTTCGGTTTTCCCCGCTTCATCATTTCCAGCCTCGGCACTCTCGTCTCCCTGGTTGGTCATGGTGGCGTCACGCATGTCCTGCTCGGCGGTATCGTTCTGCGGCTCGTCGTCTTCATCTTCCGTGTCCATCTCGAAGACACGGAGGTGCCTCAGATTTTCGCTCAGCTGCAAAGTGGAAGATGGATAATGTGAAAGACGGGTCACAGAGGGTGCACCCTTCGGTTTGTATGCAGTAATCCCCCACTTTTGTTAAACAACAACGAATGAATGAAGAGTTTAAACTGTAAATACAGTGAAACCTCGCATGTTTAGAGCTTTGGCATTCACAATATAATAATGATGTCTAAAGCCAAGGATAGGTGAATTTGTGAATCTTTAGAGGATTACTGTACAGCACGTGACATTGCCGCTTACCACGCAGGCTACTTCTCGTATGCCGTTGACTGCTACGAACTGGGCTTTCATGCCCTCCAGTTCCCGCCATTGATTTCCCAGCACCAGGCCTTGGCAGGGAATGCTGCCGCTCTGCTGGTCCAACCTAAAGGTACAAGTGGGAAATCTTTGAGCATTGGTAATATGGTGAACTCAAGGGTCTGTTCGATTGGGTCTCTTTGGCAAGCTGATAGGTGAGCTATCTCTCTGCACCCTTGCACACTTAATAGTTGAAACCAGTTTAGGTCATAGAGTCACACACCGTCACATGGACTAGGCGGAGCCTGTGTGGGGGCGTCTAAGAAAGTATGAGAGTAGAAACCATTTGAAGGTTGGTGCCATGACCCGGACTGAAAGTTGGAACGGTCCACCCCTGTCTGTTTGTGGCTTTTAACGCAGTTGTTCTCAAATGTTTTAAACCAGGGGTACCACTGTATATCACACTATTTTCTTTCTAACAACAACAACAACAAAAAAAGTATGGCAAAAGTGGTATTGTGTTTGTTGCTATGTGAAAGGGCAGTTGTGGTAATAATCCGCCTTTGTCTGTGTAAAGGTGGATCAATGGCAGCTTTTCTGTGAGGTACTGGTGGAGAAATTTCACTCAATCTCTGCATTAAAGAGGCAACGCACCTCATATTGGGTGTCCAGTTGAATTCAATCTCACACTTTAGGGTCGAGGAGAGAGAAACCTGGGCCAGGATGCTGCGACTGTTTTCGTCTTCTGTCCCCTGAAGGACCACAGTCAGCATCTCGTCGCTATAGAAACGAGCATCCAGGCAACCGTAAACGCCGCGCGGCCTGGAAAAGACCACCGAGGATGTCACTCGAATAAACGGCAGCCCCCCCTCGTTGGATCTGGGTACCACCTCACTCACTGGGGCTCTGCGCTCTCGTCGTCTGAGGCGTCGAGATGGTGACTCAAGTCGAGGGACGAGACACTGTTCGGGATATGTCTGCCAAAAACGCTTATGTGAGTAAGAATAAAGAATAAATAAAGAACATCAGACTTACCACCGCACCCCCTCAACAAGATATACTATGCATATTGTAGTGTCTGTGTGTTAAATATGCCTCTTAAAGAGGCGGGGCATGACGATGTGGTATGTGACGTTGGCAAGTCTGCATGTGAGTGTTCGGGCGTGAGTTGTGGACAACATCAGCGAATACGCTCATTGCGTTTAAGTATGAAACGAATTTTATAATGTGCAATTGCTGTCGGGACAAGCTGAAAATCACCCAAAACTACTGCAGCGGTGTATGTTTGCCTAGAAGAGCCTCGTGTGAGACATCAGAAGCTGAAGCTCGGTCGGCCCAACTTGGCCGGTTAGTCTTCATAAGCGCCTGGGTGAAAGTTGTGACCCTCAGTAGCTCCTTGCGAATATTTTTCATTATGTCATTGTCTGTTTGTCAAACAGCTCAAGGAATAAAATCAATCAATCAGTAGGTCGTAACTGAAAGCAAAAAAATAAATAAAATAAGTTCGGAATCTTGTAGAATGCTGGAAAATAAAAACACAACCTGTTTGGGTCACTTGCTTTGCGCAGCAAGTACAGTTTGTGCGGCAAAATGTGGGGCATGCAGAACACCACGTAGTGCATTTTGGCCTTCTTGTCATTCCACCTGTGGAACACACACACACACACACACACACACACACACACACACACACACACACAGAGCAATGTCTTCATTACGTGCGATTGATTGCGGAGGTAAAAATATATATAGATGAAATACAATTTTGATTTAATTTAAAAATATTGTCAAATTATGAATGCACTGAACATGTAAGGTCACTTATCTCATTTTACTTACAAGGATGGAAGCTCAAAAAGTCGCGGTGCATTTTCAGAGCTGGAGGGTTTAAAAAAAGAAAAAAAAAGATCCAAAATTTAGAAATGCAATCGTAAATGATATTTGGAATAAGGCACCGTCAACAAAGAGGCAAGCCGGCCTACCGTTGTGGTGCTGAATACAGGCGCAGAAAGGCGGACTGCTTCACAGACTTCCCAATAACTTGCTGCGCAAAAAAAAAAAAAAAAAGAAGAAGCATCACGAGCATTCTCATTTTGTTGAAAAATCCCACAATCTACTTGCACCGCAGAGAGAAAAAAAAAATCCGTTCATAGTCTCACCGCAGGTTTCTGCAGGCACAGCTCGATCACATTCTCCATCATCCGCTTAACAAAATGCAAAGACTTTTGGGGAAAGGACGGAAAGAGCAGCGGGCTCTCTGAAGGGGGGGGGGGGGTAAACAAACAAAAAACCCACAACCTGAGCATTTTGCAAATGGGGCAACATAAAAAAGCAATAATTTGAAAAATCACCCTTCAGGTGTGCGCTGTCCTGTAAAAACTTGAGCCACTGGTTGCCTTTGGTACTGGGTGGAGATACGAGGTCCTCGTCCTCGTCCTTCAGGTACTACAAATGAACCAAGCAATTGCTGTGCACATTTTCCATTGCAGAAAATACTGAAGAAAGCTCGTTTGGGGCTATTTTGTCCTCATACCAAGCGATCTTGTCAACAAAGCTGCTTACCTGACCCACTCGCTCTACGTTGAAGTACTTCCCTTTGCGATCAAAGAGCTGTTCGTTCTGTGGAGCGGAGAGAACGTAAAGACTTGAATGTGAATCTCTGGAATGGTTTTTTTTTTGTGTTCTTTTTTTTTTTTTTTTGCTTGTACCTTGCTGAAATGCTCTGAGAGGAAATCGGCGACAAAGGCGATGTCCTTCTGCGTCATCTTGTTGAGTTCTGGAGGGACGTGCTCGTCGCACATTCTTAGCATCGCTACCGAGAAAAAGAATAAATTTAATGGTAAAACAAAAAAATGACTGGAAATGACATTCATCTGTACCCGTCACCCCCCCCCAAAAAATTGTATTTTAAAAGAAAAACTGCACTTTAATACTATACACACACCATAATGACATATTTCAATAAAACATGAAAAATAAAACTGCTTTTGTCAAACTACTGTATTCGCTTCAACTGAATGGACATTGTACCACTTCTGGTAGTGCACGTTCTTTGGCCACCTGGGGGCAGTATAATACAGACATACAGATCTCCATGGAGGTGAGTCATTCTTCGAAGAGGATAAATCAATTACGCCACGAAAATTATTTGTCTGCATGTGTTGCTCCACTGTTTGTGTTCAAAGATCTGTTCCTGGAAGGGTTATAAACGCCACAAAGTAAATGCCATCCGTTCGCCCGTCTGTGGCATTTCCCATGATGAGTTAGCAATAGACGTAGCAGACTGAAGGGACTATGTGGACGTTTTAATATCCAAAGTGTTCATTTCCTTTGTTTTATGTGTTGTTTGAGAGTAAACTTCAACCGAGAATGGCGACAAAAAAAAAAAAAAAAAAAAAATCGGATGTCAAAAAACTCATAATTCTGAATATTGAATCCAAAGAAAGTCAAAAACCTACATACCCACATACAGCCAACGGAAAAAGGCTTTAAAGTTCTTCATGCTCTTGTCGATCACCCTGCACGTCAAAAAAAAACAAAAACAAAACAAAAAAAATCAATCACGGATCAAAGTGTAGAGTTTCAAACGAGATTATTGCGAAACCAGCCAAGGAACTTACTGCAGGAGTTCGCTGGTCTTTAAGGAAAAGGAGCCCACCGCCGTGATGGCGCCTGATTAAAAATGAATTCAAACCGCGTGAAAGATTTCCCGCTCACTTGCTGCCGCGCGAGCGTGGCACGCTACCTTCTATGGCGGCCGAATCCAGGCCGAGGGGCTCGAACTTCTTCTTCCACAGCGACATGCCTTTCACCTCACTCAGGTGGTAGAGCAGCGCCTCGGAGCCGCTGCCGGACAAGCAATCGAGGGTTTTGCTGGATGCGCTCAAACGGGAAAAGGACACTGAAGGGAGACGCTCTTACCTCTGCAGGTGGCTGATCACCAGCTTCTGGATGCTGGAGTAAGAGGACTCGATGGTCTGGCCCAGCTTCTTCAGGCCCTGCGATGGAAACGGGAGGAAAAAAAACATGTCGTGTAACAAGATGCACCAAAAAAAGTCTCAAGTTGCACTTTGATCAAGTATTTGGAAATTTGGCTAATTGGACCGCATCAGTGAGTCTACCCAGTCAGGACGATTTTTTTTTTTTTTGCAGCTTCTTCTCGAGGTTTTTTTTTTTTTGTCCTACTGTAATTGCCTCGTCCAAATTTAAAATGACCTGGCAAAATGACAAAAAAAAAAAAAATCAGCAATAGTTTAATGAAGGACTATAGCATTTTTGTTTGGACAAAAGAATTACTGACCAGAAATGACAAATATCTCGCAAAAAAAAAAAAAAGAACCCAGACAATTCATGAAAGAAATTTTGACCCAGAAAGTCAACAAAATCTCTCAAATGACGAAAATCTGACAAAACTGGAAAATAAATTAGACCTCTCCCCCCACCTCCCAAAAAAAAATAAATTATAAATTACACTTCTGTACAAATTTGCGTCTGACAAAAAGATGATTTGAACGACACAAATCTAACAAGCATTACGTGCAAACCTCTTGCACTCACCTTGACCGTCAGCTGGTTCATGAGAAGAGCTTGAAGTTCAGGACTGGAAAGTAGTAATACCAAGTTAGCTTTCCACCTACACAACACTTAAGTGTACTCCAAGAAGGAACTTCAGTGCCCTCACCTCGATTGCCCCCACAGAAGAAGCTCCAGGAACTCGTCTTGCACCTGTGTGCTTGTGTTCTTTTCCTAGAGTTAAAACAAAACAAAACTAGAATTAATTAATTAACTAGTTAATTGAGTGCTTAATTAATCAATTAATTAATCACAACAGGAGCTTGTTACGCGGCAAGCTGACCTGCACAAACTTGGTGAGTCGGAGGTCCATCTGCATGAGGATTTCCTCCCAGGCCTCGCACATGCACGTGAGCGACAGGTGCAGGTACTGCAGCAGCGTGGAGATGTGGGTGAACTTGCGCGCCATCCTGGTGAGCTCGGGAAGGCAGTCGGACAGCAGGCCCGTGTCCAGCTGAGAAAGGCGAGACAAGAGGAACAGCGACGGGGCTCTGTCAGTTGAAGACGGGTG
>CAAKHF010015758.1:65148-75804 GCA_901007745.1 Hippocampus kuda
GGGGGGGGGGTGGGGGGGGGGGGGGGGAGGTTCACGGCAGCCACGCAAACCCAAATTTGTACCGATGCCGCGGTGCGCCCGTACTTGGGAGGCCCTTGAAACGCCTTGAAACGTTGCACGTCGGGATGGTCGTGAACCGACGATCAGTCGTAAAACCCGCCGAAAAAAAAATGACAATGTCCCCCGTCACCGTTCGCACCTGAACAAAGCAAATCTCTGCGTGGTCCTCGGCAGACTTCACTTCCGTGATGACAGCCAAGGACTTGAGGTCACTGGCCAGACTGAGAGTGCGACAGCTTCCGGAAACCTGCGTGGTCAAGTCAGAGATCGGGTTGGATTGGCATACGCGAGGTCCACTCTTCCGCTTTAAGTTCATAACAGCACATTTGAAAATGTCTCACTCCGGCTAACGTTGCAATCTTGTACATCCCATAGGCGTAAAGCTCCACCTGGCCGGCATCTCCTCCGAGGACGAGTATGTTCAGCCTAGGCAGAAAACAAACATATTTTAAAAAGCGACAAGAAATTCAACATTAGTATTACGCTTCGCAACTCCGCAAGTTACCTGACTTCCCCGAGGAGGTTCATGATCTCGTCAGACTTCTCCTCACTGCAGAAAAACACACCATGACTGCATGCAAATATTTGAAGGATGCTTTAAAACACGAGTGTTGAAAATGGCTTCACCTGAAGAGCTTTGATGTTGTGCTGTAGCTGGAGATCCAAAAAAAAAGTGAGATCAGGTAACCCGAACAAATGGTGTTTGTGATATATTTGTCTTACCTCTTGGGGAGGGAGGCTAGTTTGGGCAGAAACAGCTTGGACTCATCCTCTGACTGATAAAAGGAACCTAGGGCGCTGGGGCGCATTAACATGAAGGCAAAACAGGAATATTTTCTAATTTGTAAGTCTTTTGAATGGATTATCCTTTGAGGACCCTCGTGGCAAAAAACACCGACCTGCATTCCTCCGTCACCTCCATCCAGTGCATGCAGCTGACGGGCTTCTGCGTGTGGAAGACGTGCAGGATCTCCGCTTTCTCCACACTGCACAACACCACCTGATTGGTGTCTCCAAGGCTGAAGGCCAGAACTGACCGATCAGGAGAAGAAAAGGGGCGGGAATTCATCACAAGTTTTCCAAATACAGTACCGCATCTGACCAACACCACCAAAAGTAAACTAACACTAAAACTAATATAAACTCAAATAAAAGTAAGCATTCTCCATCAATAAAACTAGTCAAGTCACGCTACAAAAAAAACCTACGTAAACCGAACTAAATTTGAAATACAAAGTCAAAACAAAATAAAAACAAAAACTGATGACAAAACTATGACTCTATGAAATGGCATCAAGATGGTTCTGCCTATCCCAGTTGAAGTTTACAGTAAAACAGACACATCAAACAAAAGTAAATCAAACCTAACATTGGACTTAACAGTAGAGCGACACAAGCATCGCTCACTTTTGCCATCAGGTCTCCAGGCGAGTGAGGTGATCTCCTTCCCGATGTGCTCGCTGGGCGCCAGGCTCCAAACTCGATGGAAGCTGGCCAAGCGGTGCAACAGCAACTACAAAAAATATATAGACCAGAGACATCACGAAAACACAACACAGTACAACATCCATATTTCAATGCTTCCTTATGCGTACCTCTCCAGTTGTGCTGGCCAGAGCGATGAGATCTCTTTTGGGCGACCAAGCCATACAGAGCACGGGGTTGGGAAGCTGCTTCTCTCCGACTTGCCGGAAGGCAGGCATCGTTTGTGCTAAGTGATGCAAAACAAAACAAGAGAAGTATTACACGATCAGTTCTCTTCTACTATTCTACAGTATTTGCAAGGCCGTAGTGTAAGAAAAAGTGTTACCGCGGTCCTTTTAAATTTTTTCTTTCCTTCCTTTATTTAATCAGGTAAAAACAATCGATGTATGAACTGAGGGTGACTGTTTTCCAATTGAGAAGACCGTACAAGTTCAATTTTCTGAGTTTAAATCAAGTTTTAGTCGAGTGAACTGAGCAATCTTACCTTTATTCTCCTCCAACGTTACGTCCAGAATAAATTTTGATTAGTGAGATGAGATACGAGAAAGAACTTTGTTTTGATTTTTCTATCAAGAACAGAACTCGCTCATTTATGTTACTTCGCGGGCAGCGCCATCTTCTTTTCCCATCGACCAATCATCGTGAAGCAACGGGGAGCAGGAAGAGACCCATTTGTTCAGACAGAAAAACGGAAGTATTTTAACGGACTCTGTTTATGGGTGAAAAGCCATTAATACCTGCTTGCCAATCTAAAACTTCACGAAACGGTTTAATTTTCATTGCATGTGATATCTGATGAAATTAAATTACGTTTATTGCCAGTTATTAGCCATGCCGTGGTAGAGACGTCATAAATATGCGACACACGACTCGTGGTGACATACACGACTCGCGGTGACACACACCGAGGAAAATAAGTAGCCTAATTTTTAGTTAGTGACACATCGCTACGACGTTAAAATGTGCAAAGTCCAAATGTTGAGAACGTTGGTGAAGCAGCGACTAAATGTGGCGCTCGAAGAGATATTCGAACTATTCGAAAGAACGATAGCAGAGTATGAGGAGGAACTTTGTCGAAGCAAAGAGGAGACCGAGCGACAACGCGAATTACTGGACTCTGCTTACAAGCCTCGGGTTGGGCTCCAGAGAGCAGGTTTGTTTGCTGTTGCTCACATGGTCAAAAGCTAATTTTTCACACACCCAAAAAATCGACAGACCCGAGGTTTTAAAATTATGAGTTACTTCATCATTTAACAATGTTTGCTTTGACAAATTGGCCTCAAATCCTTCTTGGTCAGATTCGTACAATCTTTGTGTTTGTGTCTGTGCCTGTAGACATTCAACAGGTGCTTGTGGAGACTCAAGATGAGGTTCCCTCCGACCATAAGCAGAAAGAATGGGGCTCCAATGTGGATGTTAAAGAAGAAGACAAATCAGAAGAGGAAATGTGGAGCAAACTGGATGGGGAGACTGACGTTACTGCAGTCACGTTGACTGGTGTTGCTGTGAAGCGTGAAGATGCCCAAGCTCAGTCCTCACAGCTTCATCGCAGTGAGGAGAACACAGGCAGCAGCTCAAGTCAAAATTGTGGAGGATCACACCCAGACAACTGTGCTCCAATATCAGCTTTGGGCAACAGGATATCACAGTCTTCTGACACAGATCACGGTGATGACATCAAAAAAACTCTTCAAAGCGCTCATGGTGATGTCAATCCGTTTATCTGCTCTGAATGCGGGAAAGCCTTTGTCCAGAAGTTCACTTTGAACAGACACATGAGGATACACACGGGTGAAAAACCTTTCAGCTGCACAGTTTGTGCTCGGACTTTCTCGAGGAAGTCAGAAATGACCACTCACGTTTTGACACACACGGGCGAGAAACCCTTCAAGTGCACTGTGTGTGACAAAACGTTCTCCGTGAAGAAATACATGATGGCCCACATGAGGACACACTCCCAGGAGAAACCATTCGCCTGCTCAGTTTGTGCAAAACGTTTCTCGACAAAAGCGCATTTGAAGATACACACTAGGACACACACCGGGGAGAAACCTTTCAGCTGCGACGTTTGCAACAGGAGCTTCACAAGAAAATCGGAGATGATTACGCACATGGCGACGCACACAGGCGAGAAGCCTTTCGACTGTTCGGTCTGCGCCAAAAGTTTCTCGGCCCGAAAATATTTGATGATGCATATGAAGAGACACACAGCAGGGAAACCTTTTACCTGCACTGTGTGTGCGAAAAACTTCTCCAGTAAAGCTTATGTCATGATACACATGAAGACGCACACCGGGGAGAGACTGTTCAGTTGTGACACGTGTGATAAAACATTCACATTTAAGACCCAGCTCAACAATCACGTGTGTACTCGGGACAAAAACAACAGTCATGACAGCGCAAGACTTTAAATGTTCAAGTGAAGATCTGAAGATTTTTTTGTCAACATCCTCTATCCTATTTTTTTTTTAACAAACACAAGCAATACGTTAATCTGAATTACAATAAACAATATAATATTTACTGCGATTGGCTGGCAACCAATTCAGGGTGTCCCCCGCCTACTGCCCGAAGACAGCTGGGATAGGCTCCAGCACCCCCCGCGACCCTAGTGAGGATGAAGCGGTTCGGAAGATGAATGAATGAATATAATATTTATTATTTATAAATGTTTTCATTTCATAGGTTTGGGCCAAATCAGATTACAAAAACTAACACTTCTGTGGCTTTACCACTTCAACTTTTTCAAAACAATAAAAATCCGACGAAAAGGGATGAAACACAGCGTTGGTAGCATTGTAACACGGTTAACATGGGCTCACTACCTCAAAACCACCGAAGAAGAAAACAACGGAAGTTAGCATCGCGTCTCTCAGCAGCGAGCTAGCGTGGCTGGAAAACAAAAATGTGCAAAGTGCAAATGCTGCGAGAGTTGGTGAAACGGCGACTGAACGTGGCCGTGGAAGAGATATTCGAACTGTTTGAGAAGACAATAGCGGAGTATGAGGAGGAACTTTGTCGATCGAAAGAGGAGAACGAGCGGCAACGCGAACTACTGGACGCTGTTTTCACGCCTCAGTCGGGGCTAGACAAAGCCGGTTTGTTTACGTTTTCGTCTTTTGTCATGCACTCGCTATTCTTCTACTTGATCATTTAACACCGTCGCCTTTCGCTAAGTCGTCTGGTTGCGAGTTCTCATTGTTTGCGGTAGGCGCGAACACGTCCAGTATATAGGCTATATCAAGCCCAAATTATGTGTTACAGTGTCATAAAAACATAATTTCCTCTCACTTTTCCAAACTAGTCAATACTGACACGGAAATGATGTGATGCGCATGGTAGATAAACCATCATCGCAACTTGTCAACATTATAGACTCGCCTGAACAGCGAGAGTGAACATGTTTTAATTCGTCACAGCTTTTATATCGTAATGAAACGACTTTATAATGTATTTTGACATTTTTCTGTATCTCTTAGCATCGGATTATGAGTTAACAAAAACCCAACTATCAATCATGCACGCCAGTATCAGTGGCTGGCATCAGCAGCCCGATACATTGAATTAAGGCCAAAAATATCCAGATACTGATCCCTAGTATCTGTTTGTTACGCGCCCATCCGTGGACGTCACTCACAATCTTTCTCTTCTGCAGATACTCAGCATTTGGGAGAGGATCATCTCCCTGATCCCCAGCTAGAGCCAGCAGAGCCCCCCCACATTAAAGAGGAAGAAGAAGACATGTGGAGCAGTCAGGATGGGGGGCAGCTTGTAGGTCTGAAGGAGGCAAATGTCACCACCTTAGCGCTTGCTGATTCCCCTGTGAAACGTGAAGTGAATGAAAAGAGAGCTCACTCTTACCAACTTCACTGCAGTCAAAATGAGGAGAACAAATATGCCGGCGAAGCACCACAGGCACACTCCAGCAGCGCGCCACTGTCCGACATGGACGAGCGTGACGTCACATCATCTGAGACGGATCACAGCGACGACGCCAAAGGACGTTTTAAGCCTTTTACCGACGGCAAAGGTGCCGCTGCCCATCACAACGGCAGACTCTTCAACTGCTCCGAATGCGGCAAGACCTTCAGTCGGAAGGGAACTTTGAACCGACACATGAGGACGCACACCGGAGAGAAACCATTTGCTTGCTCGTTTTGCTCAAAAATATTCTCTTTAAAGCATCACAGGGACCGCCACATGCGAATACACACCGGGGAGAAACCCTTTTCCTGTTTATTTTGCCCTAAAAGATTCAGAGACAGGTACAAAATGATGACACACATGAGAACCCACGCTCCTGAGTTACCAATTTCCTCCAGCCCACCAGCGACAACGGAAGCTGGTGGAGAACACTCTCACACTCCTCGCTCACAACGAGACAACCCCGCTCCGCTATCAGACCTGGACGACGCCATGTCACACTGTTCCACAAGCGAGCACGGCGACGACGCCGAAGAACCCGACAGTAATCCCAAGAACTTCATGTGCTCTGAATGCGGGAAAATGTTCGGCCGCATGGGAAGTTTGAACCGACACATGACAACGCACACCAAAGAAAAACCTTTTGCTTGCTCCATTTGCGCAAAAAGTTTCTCTTTCAAGGAGCACATGAAAAGACACATGATGATCCACACGAGCGAGACTTCCGTCTCCTGCGGTGTGCGCGCAAATAGCTTCCGAGATAAGTGCGAAATGGTACTGCACATGAGAACGCATATGGGCGAGAAACCCTTTACGTGCTCAATTTGCCGCAAGGGTTTCTCCCGCAAGGACCATATGGTGTTACACATGAGAACGCACACGGGGGGGAATTTCACCTGCCCAGTTTGCCATAAAAGATTCTCTAGTAAAAAGTATGTGATGATACACATGAGGACACACACCGGGGAGAAGCCGTTCGGTTGCAATGTGTGCGATAAGAGGTTCACGTATAAGTACCAGGTGACCAGACACAAGTGTGTCAGCGGCATAGATTTAAATGCACCGGAAGCGAGATCCCAATCACGTTTGTTGAGCGATTAACTTGGGTGATGTACAACACTCTTGATTTCTCATGAACAGACTTTTTACATCGACCAGAGACGCAGCTATGATGTTCATAATTTCCGTAAAAGCCTGCGAATAACACACACTTGTGTAAAATACATGTCCCCACTAAAAAAAAAAAAAAAAGGCATGCAAGCATTTTTTTTGTCTATGTAGTTGTGTATAATACGGTCCCCCGATTTGCTGGCATCCTTTATTCCGAGTGAATAATTTGAATTATTAAAGATTCAAAACATACCAACAAATTGTAAATTCTTTTAAATTCGGGTTCAAAACCATTTCTTTTCCCATACCTTCTCTTTCAAAGTATTTTAAAAATCTCTTTTTGAAAATGTTGCAGTGTATGCTCTTTTGGTCATTTTAGTCAGCTATTCATGATGATTATTATGATTCTTATTATTTCTTTACTTTGATCTTAAATCGCTTTAGCTGTGTTTGTAACTGGTTTTAAAGGGTAAGTCCACCCAAATTTTTCTTTACGATATTTGTGTGTGTGTTCGTGTGTGTGTGTGTGTGTGTGTGTGTTTGAGAGAGAGAGAGAGAGAGAGAGAGAGCACACAAAATGCTAGATATCATTGTAGGATACAGTCATGCATCAAAACTCAAACAAACATGGAGTAAAAAATTGAAACATTCTACAATTCCAAGGGAAACATATCAAATATATTTTTATTTTATTCGATTACACTTTTGAACGTTTCCCATGCCATCTTATATGACTGTTATCATCACTACTATATATAAATTGACCTCAGTTCAGTACAGTAATGTTTTGTCCCCCAAAGGCTTACCGTAGATACCTTTCAAGTATGGCGAGCTCTCTACGCATGCGCAGTAGTACTCACGACGTCGGAGCTAAACTTGTTAGCTGCACGTCGCAATCGCGAAGGCTACAATGTGTAAAGTCCGAATTCTGAGAAGGTTGGTGACGCAACGGTTAAACTCGGCTTTAGAGGAGATATTTGAACTATTTGAGCGAACGATAGCGGACTACGAGGAAGAACTTTGTCGAACAAAAGAGGAGAACGAGCGGCAACGCGAATTACTGACTGTGGTTTACACGTCTGATGTTGTTTCACAGGAGGCAGGTTTGTGCACTTATTTAGTTTGGAAGATTCTTTAAGTAATTTTTTAAAAATTGCGTATAGGTAACGCCCAGCCCTTTTTTGTATGACTGATTATTATACAGTAGTTGCTTTGTTTTTGTAAATACGATTTAATTTGTTCTAGTGGACTTTCCGTAGGTATCTCAATCACAGTCCTGTATCTTATTGGTTTGCCACAGTGGTACGTGAGTCGTGATGCTTTAAAATTATTTCAAAAATCGTTTTTCTTATTTTCTACATTACTTTTATTTTTTTCGTCACACTGTACTGCTGTGACACTTGAATTTTTCCACATTCAGTATCTTTAGTTTAATTTAATTTTTAAATCAAGTATATATTGACACAAATGTCTTCTTTGTTAATCATGTGAGCATTCTGCTTGTCATGCAGACGTGCAGAAGGTGTTGGTGGAGCATCCAGAAGAAGATATTGTTCCCTCTGAGCAGCAGGAACAGCCACCAGAACCACACCGTATTAAAGAGGAGGAGGACATATGGAACAGTCAGAATAAGGAGCAACTTCCCTTAATGGAGGAGAATGATGTCACTGCGTTCACTTTGACAGGCGCCCATGTAAAGAGTGAAGAGGATGACGGTCAGTCCTCACAACCTCGTCACAGTCAAAGTGAGAAGTTAGATCAACACATCACGGTAGGGAAACGCTACACAGGCCCACAATCACAACCAGATCAATTAGCTCCACTGTCTGATATGAACGACATGATGTCACACTCCTCCGACACCGATCACAGCGACCGCACCAAAGAACCTTTGAAGAAAAGCTCCGAAGGTCATAGGATGCGTCACGCTGACAACAAGCACTCCAACTGCTCCGAATGTGGGAAAAGGTTTGTCCACAAAGGAGCTCTGAACAGGCACATGAGGACACACAGTGGAGAGAAACCGTTTAGGTGCACCGTATGCACCAAAGGCTTCTCCTTGAAGGCCAACATGAAAAGACACATGGCAACCCATTACGAGCCGAGCAACGGCTCGACCTGCCACGTGACGGCCATTCAGTTCGGCTGCTCCGAATGCGGGAAAACGTTTGGCCAGAAGGGCAATCTGATCACCCACATGAGAACGCACACCGGAGAGAAACCTTTTGCGTGTTCGTACTGTGACAGAAGATTCCACACGAAGCTTCACGTGAAGAGACACACGGCCATTCACACCGGCGACAGACCCTTTTCCTGTTCGTTTTGTGGGAAAAGTTTCCGGGAGAAGTACGACATGATGAATCACACCAGGACCCACACTGGTGAGAAACCTTTCACCTGCTCCTTGTGTGCCAAGGGTTTCTCTCGAAGGTCATATCTGAGAATACACATGAGAAGTCACACTGAGGAGAAAGCTTTGAGCTGCGGCAAATCCGCTCAACACGTGACAACAGAAGCTGATGAAGAACAATGTGAAGAGCTCCACGCACAACCACAGAACTTTGCTCCACTTACAGATATGGACGATAGGATATCGTACTCTTCAGACACTGATCACGCTGACAACCACAGACATCATGTGCAGTTTTTAGTGAGTTAATGTAGCTAGTGGGTTGTTTGAAGGTATACAATTACTCTAGCATCAATGCTAAAGTCTATTTGCCCGTCTACGTTATTGGCTAGCTGTCTTATGTGGATCGGGTGAACATTTTTGTGCTTAAATATACACTGTTTAATTCTATTTTGTTATATGTGTACATGGAGCAACTATCATATACAG
The DNA here is from genome assembly GCA_901007745.1 of Hippocampus kuda. NCBI lineage: Eukaryota > Metazoa > Chordata > Actinopteri > Syngnathiformes > Syngnathidae > Hippocampus > Hippocampus kuda. The sequence goes on from CAAKHF010015758.1 coordinate 74,567, forward strand.
TCAAACCTTGGTTTTCGAACGTCTCAGTTCTCGACCAATTCGGTTTTCAACCAAAAATTCCGAGTTTTTTATGCCTCGGAAGACGAACAAATTTCGGTTCTCGAACAAACTGAGCGCACTTGAATGCACCACTTGACTCCTCTCGCCTTCCTTACACAAGGAAATGACGCTTCCTTGGGTAGACGAGGAGAGCTCTGAACTCTCCAGGGACAAAACACAGGTTTCATAGAGTTTTGTGGGGCCAACCCCGTTCATTTCATTGGCTGGTACCTAGGGACGCCCCTCACTTTATCAATTCTAATGGTATCATGATGCGTTGTGTAATCCTGATTGGCCGTGACAATCTTTGTCAGATGGATTTTAATGGTATCTATAATGGTATCTATAAACATATCTTGGTTCTAATTTATAATGGTATCACCATTGGCGTCATTAGGCCTATTTTAGGGAGGCTCCAGCCTCCCTAAAAATGTCTTTAGCCCCCCTAAATAATTTCATTGCATTATTTAAAAAAAGTTTTATTTATTTTTCCTTTACTTTTGCTAATATATTGTATCAAATTCAATGTAATGTGGCCATTTTCAATTATATTTCGATAACCTGCCATTATTCATTCATTCATTCATTCATTCATCTTCCGAACCGCTTTATCCTCACTAGGGTCGCGGGGGGTGCCGGAGCCTATCCCAGCTGTCTTCGGGCAGGAGGCGGGGGACACCCTGAATTGGTTGCCAGCCAATCGCAGGGCACACAGAGACAAACAACCATGCACGCCCGCACTCACACCTAGGGACAAATTAGAGTGTTCAATCAGCCTGCCATGCATGTTTTTGGAATGTGGGAGGAAACCGGAGCACCCGGAGAAAACCCACGCAGGCCCGGGGAGAACATGCAAACTCCACACAGGGAGGCCGGAGCTGGAATCGAACCCGGCACCTCTGCACTGTGAAGTCGACGTGCTAACCACTGGACTACCGGGCCGCCCCTGCCATTATTGTAATGTTAAATCTCCCAGGTTTCCTTAACGCAGCAGGTGTTGCGTTCGCATTTGATGTGGCGATGGCGACAGTTGTAAGGGGGAGAAAAAAAAAGTTGTTAGGGCGAGTGAAACCTCCCTCTTTCAGAATGGTTTGCCCCAGCAGCACGGGGGAAGTGCGTGCGCTTGTTTGTGCGGCCGGCAGTTTTGAATACAGCGGCACATAACGAACACTCTGGTGTCCGGTGTCTCGTTATTCTGC
>CAAKHF010015761.1:13586-23663 GCA_901007745.1 Hippocampus kuda
CTAGCTAGCTAGCTAGATAGACAAGCATGCACACACACACACACACACACACACGTACCTGTATACATACCACACATTTTTAGTGCCATTGCCCTAGAGAATAGTTGCAAAATTGCCCCCCCCCAAAAAAAAAAATCCCATAGATCACCCTTGGAAAAGTTTCCACAACTTTTCCAACTCTGGAATATCTATAAATGATCTCACGATAAGTAACACTGAGACCCGACGCGCAATATGACTGCCATCTTAGTAAATGTTGACAGTGCACAGGCCTGCGTGGATGCCATCTGTCTTCTATAAAAACCCACCACGTCTTTGACGTACTTTTTACTCAATGTTGTGAGCCGTTGCTTCATCCTCAATGCTTAAACAAGACGGCTGCTATTATTTCCCGCCGCCGCCTGCTCAGCCTCGCTAACTGCGATGCCTCTCGACCACGACGGATCAATAGACACAAAGCTTCGGTACAATTCACTCCACTCCACTGGTGCTGTACTAAGTGGCCTTTATGAGAAGGGTCTCCATCATTATGTTTCAATTCAGCCTCCTTCCAGTCTAACACGGTCAGGGTGTCAATACGCCGTAAAGCACGATGCATATAAAACCTTGGTGGGTGGGGGCGGGAGGGAGCGCAGCGGCAAGGGAGTCGGGAGGGGGGTGGGGTGATCAATATACACACTCATAAATGCGCAGACAATATCCCCTCTTCTGCCATGCATCATCAGCATCATAGCCTGCTGTTTAAAATAGATTACAGTGTGTACCTGTCACAAGTGATGGATCGGGGTGGAATGGATCCATATTTGCACCGGGCGTTCAGTAATGAGCTGGGAGTGCGAGAAGAAATAGATAAACAGTAAGCCTGACAGCCAAGGCCATTTGCGAGACGCTCCTAAGGTGGATCGCGCGGAGGAAGAGCGCAAACTGTCTTCGAGGGGGACCGATATTACTCTTGAGCGGAATTATTTATGTTTGGACTTGTAGGGCTACCCGAAAAAGAAACGAAATCATGAAAAAGAATCAAATCAACTATTTCGACGAAAGCAATTAGCTTTGTTGTCACAAAGTGCAGTTGTGATACAAGTGATTTTAGAAGATGACAGGGCTCAGTTCAAAATAAAAGTTAAACATGAGGGGAGAAAAAAATGCAACAGGTCAAAACATTTGGAAAATAAGGATTCAATCCAAAGGTTGCAAGAGCCTGAGAAATAGCTCTGATTTTATAACCACGTCATTATATAACTTTTTATAAGAATACAGTTTTAACGTCCCAAAGATGTTTTTTAACGTCTTTTCAGACTTGGTCCAGAATTGGCTGGGACTGAATGTGTTTTTTTCATATTTCTTTTAAACCACAACTGCAGCTGTATCAGTGCCGTACATAAAACCTAAAATACAAATACGGCAATTAATGGAAAAAAAAATACAATGAGTGTATTTTTGCTGGGTACGTACACTCATAATTTCTACCATTGTCATGATTCCCCTCTCCCCAGCCCCCCCAATCATTGATAAGTGCAAATACATTGAACTGCTTCTCCCTAATTGCATCCCTCAGGTTCCTTTCTGTACTGACCGTAAGCTTCTTTTTGATCCTTTGTGGCATTTTGCATCCCTGAGCCACATTTGTGAATGTATTTCTAAACAGAGTCTGGAACTTTAAAAAAAAAAAACAAAAAAAAAACTAGGGAGCAGCTCTTCTGCATCCCCTCATTCCGGTGCCGCAAAATGCTTCACTTGTCACCACGGAGCTCCTTTAATAAAAGCTGCAAAGAAAAAAAAAAAATCTGGCTTTGAGTGGCAGAGTGTGACTGTTTAAAACCATTGGGATTCCGGTGTAATCCTGCGGAAGGAGCGAGCGTAACCCGATTTTAAAGTTGCCGTTGTCACTTTGCGTCGGCGAGGAGGAAACAAAGAGGGGAGAGAGGGGCTGAGTTGTGGGAAGCCATGCGAGCCATTGCATGAGACGAACCGACACGAGGGCTTTCCAGGTTCTTTCTGCTTTGAAACACTGCCACTGGATGAAACGAGACATGATGTTTCGAGCCATGGACTTTTTAAATCGCAGCAAAATGTGTGTTGCGTCTTCTGAGGAAGTGTGACGCTTTGATGTGCCTTTCGGGATGCTGTCAAAAAGTTGAAACGGGAAGTAAAATGTCAGCGCAAGTTGCAGGACCATTCATTAGTTTCATGTCTAAACGGGATGCGGAAGATGTCGAAACAGGAGGTGAACTGTTAGAGCAGATTTTTGAGGACCATTGATTAGTTTCCTACCTAGACAGGATGCGGTAGACAGGACTAATCCCCTGCCCCAACAGGATGCAGTAGACACTGAAAAAGCGAGTAAACGGGAAGCACAATGTGGACCACTGACTAGTTTTCTGCCTCAACGGGATGCGGTCGATGCTCAAACAGCAACATAATTGCGCAAAGTCGCAGGACCACCGACTAGTTTCCCGCTGAAACGGTACGCAGTAGATGTTGAAACAGGAAGTGAACAATAAAAGCAAAAGTTTCAGGCCCATCAATGAGCAATTGACTAGTTTCCTGCCTCAGTGGCAGGTGGTAACCTTAACTAGTGTACAAGATGGCCCAGGTTGCAGAAACATTGACTAATTTCCCGCCTAAAGGGGATGCAGTCGTCATTGCATTGTGCCAAAATGGAAAGAGCCCCAAAGGAAAACAGTGACAGCAGAGTCTCAGGATCATTGAGTAGTTTCCTAACCAAGCAGAATACTTGACTAGTTTGCTGCCTCAACAGGATGCAAATGTCAAAATATTCCAAAATGGGGGAGAGAGAGAGAGAGACCAGTGTGTTTTTAGCCTTAAGACCTTTCAAAATAGAGCAAAATGTGGGTTACATTTTTTATGAGGAGCTCCCAGGGGTGACGCTCAGCTATATCTAAACAAAATTGGGATTTTGAAGTGCATCAATTCAATGTTATTTCTTTTTGAACGAATAAAACGGAAGCGCCAACTTTCCTTCTAACTTCCCCCTTTTTGTCTTGCGTCTCCTCGCCAGCCGACAGCGGCGGCATCTCTGCCGCTTCCACTGGAGACCTCTCGCCTGCTCACCGGATCCGAGTTGCCATGGAAAAGCCCCGAAAATGGGGCAAATAACATTCGGCGGTTGGGAGTGGGAGGCAGTCTAGAGGGAGGCGGCGAGCTTCTAGGGCCCGTCCTGTCAAACCATCAAGATCTTTCTTGACTGAAAAGGCACGGCACTTCACTGCAAGAGAAGAAATACAGGGGAGGAGGAAACTAATCTGCCGGAGCCGAGATTTAAAAGTCGCGTGTTTTACCATAAAATATGACCAAGACGGTGACTCGCTGATACATAATCAGAGAAAAATCAGCACGTCCTCCAGTGCGACAATCAACTGTCTATAATCGAGGTGTTAATTACCTCGGGAGCGCCGTTTGGATGATTAATGTTGGTCGGCGCTTGTGAGATTGAGGCTGGCTGGCACCGAAAAGCTGATGTATTAACGCGACAAATCAAAGTGCAATCGTTACAATCACAAGTGGCGACACTCTCCGACGAGTGATTGATGAAACAAAAAAAAAAGATACAAGGGCCAAGAAATGATGCCAAGGATGATCTTTCAAGCAACGGACCACCTTGTGCGAAGAATTGGACGGTGAGGCTCAAATTAATGGTCATCACGAGGCCGCTCAAGTTAGGTTCAACTGTGGCAGGAGCTGCTGAAAACTCTTGGTTTCCCAGTGTTTAAATATAATATTATTGCTACATATAATATAGGTTTATTACAAATCTAATATTGTCATGAAACATTTGAAGGAAAATCCATTTACCGTATTTTCCGCACTATAAGGCGCATCTAAAAGCATTCAATTTTCTCAAAAGACGAGAGTGTGCCTTAAAAATCTGATGCGCCTTATATATGGATCAATATTCCAATGTCTTGGACGAAGCATTTTAAATGATCTGTCAAGCGCTTAGTTCCAGCTGCAGCAGTTGTGAAGGCTCTATATAAATAAAGCTGTATTGTATTGTATTGGATTGCGTTTAGCGTAGCTCCCTCTAGTGGATGCATAGTGCAAGCGCAGCCACTATTGCAGTTTCTATTCTATGAGTCTTATAATGCTGTGCACCCTACATATGAAAACGGTTTTAAAAATAGACCATTCATTGAAGGTGCGCCTTATAGTCCAAAGTGCCTTAGAATGCGGAAAATACAGTAGTCCTTCATTTTCAAGTGTTAAAAAAAAAACAAATAAAAAGCAGGTTTCAGGTGAAATGCAGGATGATGCTTCCATTTCGGAATTCTGGATCAGCAGCTACCATTTGCAGGCAGAGTGCAAATATTGTTTTTGTATTTATGGACTAGAAGTGTTTTCCATACAAATAAATTTTGTAAACACCTGCATTTTTTGACGTCCATTTGTCTAATTACTGATTTTTTTCGGCGGAACATAACCTTCGTTGTTTCGAGAAGGACTCAGCTCAGCTGGGTGTTGTTGTGCTAATACTTTGGTACCATCTGGTGGTATCTTGGTAACAAAGAAGCATGGTGAGTTGAGGAGTTTTATTCAGACATAATTAGTCCTTTGCTGCCACCTCGTGGCATTATTATGCAATTAGAAACATTTTTAAGGGATGTCAATTAAAGCTCGGACTCGCACTCCCCAAAAAAAATTCACATTCGCTATTCATCATGAGATTAGCCGCCGAATGAGTCAATGTGGATGGGTTACTCAATGTACTTTTGACGGTGAACCTTATTGGTTAAAAGTAACTTACTTTAATTTCTACGATAGTTGGCCAGCAGAACAAAGATTTTTTTTCCTTTGGCTCCATTTTACATCCATACACTTTGCTACTGGCCTGATCTTAGCTAACGCTTAAGCTAGTTCGTCTCTCCAGCGTACACATCTAAAAGCTCTCTTTCATTTGTTGCTAGCACAGCATTAGCTGCGGCCAAATATTCTCGTTCTGAATCATACCATCTTGTGAGCATTTAAATTTTGCGGTTCCATCGCTTTTGAAGGTCACCGGCGGCCCACCCCCAAGTAAGAAGACGCGCCATATGAAATATGTAAAGAGACGGCGATGAATAAGTCAATAGCTAAAAAAAAAAGTTTGAAGCTTCGCGACACACCGGCGGGGACGTGGCGCTGACAGTTACACCTCACATTTACAGACGCTTTTGAAATGGAACTGTCAGCAAAGACCCCCGCTGAGGTTCTGGAGTCAAAACCACCTGTCTGGAATTCAACTTTATTTTACCCTATACGAGATACAAACAAGCTGAGCAACTCACGAGATTTTTATTTTACTTTGTTCAAAGTGTGGTCATCGTTCTCTTTGGAAGTGTCACAAGCCCGGATGTATTTCAGGCCTGTCGTCCCTCAGCCAGACAACTTGAAAGTCTTGATCTCTATGATTACATCATGCCTCCCCCCACCCCCACCACCACCAGTGTTCCGTCGCCTGTCTATTTGAGCCCGAGACGCAGCTGCTGCTTAAATCCCCTCGGCTTGGAAGCGACAGGGCGTCGGGCCAGCGCTGAAAAATGCTGCATGTGATCTGACAGTGGCTTTGACAAAGAGCCTCCAAAATATTTGGGATTTTTATCACTGAGAATTAACTATTCTAAAACAAAAACAAAACAAAACTGGGGTGTCAAAATATCTCTGCAACGAGATCAGAATCAGAATCTGATGATCCATCCGGGATCATCATTCATGGTCACCCACTTCCGGTGGGTATGCATATAATTTTTAAATGAATTTATTGATCGTGAAGAATTTGGTCGGCCGCGTGGAATCGCTTGTTGGTCAATCGTGTTTTAAAGCAATCAATGCCAAAATGGAGTGCGCTACTGAACGATGATCACCCTCAACAGGTTTGAAGGAGACCAACATGATGTCAGCCATGTGAAGTTAAATTTTTTTCACGCAAATGGCATTCTGGCCAAAAAACTTATTTAATTCAGGACAATCTTCCAGCGACCCAAAACTATTGCATTGAAACATAGAGAACAATAAGGAATTAATTGATGAATTAATAATGAAACGTGCCAGAATTTGAAATGAATTAAAGTGACGGTCATTAAGTAGGGTTGCAAGACAGTATTAAGGTTTCAAATTATGTTTTCAAGCCTGAATTAGGAGTCAAAATAAAGTTTCAAGACTGGTTTTAGGGTTTCAAATTACAGTTTTGAGCCTCTGTTAGGGTTTCGGGTTGGGTTTTAAGCCTTGGTTAATGCTTACAAAGTAAGGTTCAAAGACTGGATTAAGGTATCAAACGAGATGGAGTTTCAAATGAGAGTTGGTGTTTCAAGCCTGGGTTTCAAATCAGTGATAGATTTGAAGACAGGCTTATGAGTTCACATAATGGCTCAGTTTCAATTCTGGTTTCAGATCAGGTTTAGAGATTTTCGCCAAGGCCTGGCTTTCAAGTTAGGGCTTCAAATTAGGGCGTTTGATCAATTTATAGACCAGTAGTACAGTTTTACAGTCTGTTCTAAAGCACTGACAGTAGTAGTGGACTTTCAGTAGGAACTAGGAGAAAAAAAATCCGGCGGAGAAAGGAGAAAAAAACTTGGAAGAGCGAGCGTGACCACAAGATGAAAGCTGAGCGGTACGTTTGTGTCCGGCGGGCTCGATGTGGCGCTCCGCACAATGGCGGCCAGGCGACAACCACAGCAAGGCGGCCAAATCCCGACGGAGCGGGACAGCGCGCTCCTGCCCCGCGGGGGGCGCCGCCATCCCATACTTTTGCACGATGCTCTCGTGTGTCCGCGTTATCTCTTCGTTACACGCGTGTGCGCTTTCACGTACGTGAGCATGTTGGCGAATGTGACGAGCGAGCGTGTGAAGATTGCCATGTCAACGCTGCAGGCTGCCCGTGACATCATCGATAACAACATCACTCTCGGTGATGGAACCTTGGCATGTTGTTATTATTACATGACAATGACGAAGGGGGCATACATTAATCAGTGCTCCGTTTGCTGTGTTTTTGTTTTTCTTTTACAGCCGACAGATCTCGACGCATCGGCATTCGGCTGAGATGCGACCGTCAACTTGATAGCAGTCCAAATGTTCCGTTATCAAGGACGCCAAACGAGCAAAATGCCCAGCCGGATAATGGGTTTTATATTTTGTAGATGGAAAAAGCTAAAATGCACCTGGGTCCAAAAGTTTTCTTTGAAAGAAGTTAAGAAATAGAACTCGAGTGGCTCAGCCCGCAACAAGGCCAACCTTTTCTATTTATTTATTTATTTTATTTTTTAATTTGGCTCAATAGCAACACACACAAGCCAGGGTGAGGGCTTCAAGTTTGGGTTTTTAGGCTTAGATGCCTGGGATACAGTTTCATAGTGGGGATACCAAGTCTCAGTTAGGATTTCAAATTTTGTGTTGCCGTGAGCTACAAGTTTAATTTGTTCCACGACGACGCTTGGAATGCAAAATACTTTTATCTCAAATCATCTTTCCCCAGTGAAATGAATGGAAATGTCCATTCCAAACCCCCCCCCCCCAAAAAAAAGAATGCTTTTTGTCATGTGTAATTTTTTTTATGCGGAAACTAGCGCTTTATAATGTCGTACTTCATAAAAACATAATTAAATAGAATGTACATAATTTCTGCATCACGATTTAATGCGTTTTATGATTTAACTCATTGTGCCCCTCCGTTTTGTGTGCCCACCTTGGCCATCGGGGGGCAGTATAAACACTGTCTGAGACTGTAAATGTCACTTTATTTTGCAGAGGATAAAGAAAACATGCTTGTCCGCCGTGTTATATAGCGTATGTTTGAGTCGTTTAAAGAGTTTTAACACTGCAACGTTCAATGCTATCCGTTAGCCCGTCAATGGCTTTTTCCGTTATGTGTTAGCATTAAGCTAGTAGTGGGTGGTCTAATGGTTTTTGTTTGAGGTTTAATTTGATCTTTAATAACCAAACATTATTCATTAAAAAAAATGTCAAATACATCCAGTACATGGTTCCTAAAGAGTTATTTCTAGAGCTTCACAAAGTGAAGTCGAAACGGTTGGAATGGTAGCCACATGCACGCAGACGATTAAAAAGGAGCCAAATCAACAGGGTGTCTTTTAGATGGATTGCTTCATCGCCGCTGCTCCTTAAAGAGCCACGCGGCGGCTTCCTGAAAGCGTTTGCACATTAAGAGGACAGACACAAGAAAACAATTTCAATGCCGGAGACCAGACGTGAAAAAAACAAACAATAAAAAGTTTCAGGAGTTAAGAACAAGTGTTACCTGTCCCATTTGACTTTGTACAGGACTTTTCGCTCACTGCCGCAGTGGCGTTAAAACACGGAGGATCTCACACGTCAACTGAAATAGGACTCATTTTCTTTTTGGGGGGTAAAAATTAAAAAAAAAAAAACATCTGGATGTTCTTAACATAACGCCGACCATCTGTGTCGGCACGCAAGTCCCTAACTAGAGATTTGACTTCCAGCGGCCGAGACGACGGGGGCTAACATTTAGCTTGGAAAAAGATTGGCAGAGAGCGAAGAAAGAGCCAAAGAAGAGAGAGGAAGATGAGCAAGGTGGCCATAACGTGACTAAAGGACATCAAATGACTTTATTTCTGAATCAGAGCAACAAAACATCTGACAACTATCAGGATTTATTTGAGCTTGTTATCACCAAAATGTAGTCGAATTTGATACTAAAAATATTGGGAAATGATGGAAAAAGTGACATTCTCTGGTTGCACGTAAGGCAGCTTAATTTATATGTCGCACTTTACATTCAAGGTAACTCAATGTGCTTCATCTCATTACAAAGCCAACGCTTAAAGGCATTTATGGACGAAAGAAAACAAGACATGGAAAAGCAAAGAAAAGGATTAAAAAGTCATTGAATAAAATGACTAAAAGATTGTCTGGTGGAAGTTGCATGACGCAAGTCAGTGAGACCTTTGCTGGGAAAAAAAAAGTGTAATTCATACACGAACAAACGGAGCTTGTTCTCACTGATTTCATCCGTCAAATTAATAAGGAAAAAACTTTTTGGAAGGACTTAATGTCCGATTTCTTGTTCTTTTTAAGTTGGCTGGTATCGGCAGCCTGGTATCGGTAGTCGCTCATCCTACGTTTTGTGTCAAAAAGAACGAGCGCTGGCGTGGATGTCGCACACCTTCGCATCGTCGTCCCGCCGAGACAATCTATTTTGGATCAATTGCTCCAAGGTGCAAGAATTCCTAATTGATCATTGAATAGATTGATAGGCCGACACCAAGGTGCGATACTCACAATGGCATCAAGAAAACCAACAGCCAGTAGCTTTTCCCGTTATTTAAAACAACTGTCCATGCGAGAGAACACTAATGAATCACCGCAACGTCGTCTACGCGTTGCACAGACAAATCTTCTCACATCTGCCGAAAAAACAAACAAATGGTCTAATAAAGCCACATCTGCCGCTTTCCATTTCCCGCCATCCCTTTTCCACATCAGGAAGCCTTGCGACGGCAATGACGGAGCCAATGTCACGCTGTCACCTGGGCCGAGCCATTATTGCACAAGGATTCTTAATAGCCCCACAGATTAAAGTCCGGCGGAACAAGACGCCGACAGATTAAAAAAAAAAAAAAGATCGGAAAGATGATGATGAATTGCCTCCGATTGAGAGGCAATCATGCATAAATTACTTGGATGTGCTTGGGTGTAATAGCCAGTTTTCACTCACCCGCGCGGAAATGCGCTCGAAGGTGAAGGGGTTGGGATACGGAGGCGGGAGGGAAGGAAGGTGGGGGCGGAAGGGGGCAGTCGGTTGGCGGGTAAAGAACGGAGCGGGTCGCAGCTGTCTACTCAATCACATCACCGTCAAGGGTATCACCCTGACACTGTCTTCACTCTTTGCCCCGAGACTCCGCCTCACATCTCCCAATAGACGGCCGCTACTGTCAGACAGCATCCATGACCCTCCCCCCCCCCCCCCCCCCCCCCCCCCCCCCCCCCCCCCCCCCCCCCCCCCCCCCCCCCCCCCCCCCCCCCCCCCCCCCCCCCCCCCCCCCCCCCCCCCCCCCCCCCCCCCCCCCCCCCCCCCCCCCCCCCCCCCCCCCCCCCCCC
>CAAKHF010015761.1:23683-35057 GCA_901007745.1 Hippocampus kuda
ATCACCGTCAAGGGTATCACCCTGACACCGTCTTCACTCTTTGCCCCGAGACTCCGCCTCACATCTCCCAATAGACGGCCGCTACTGTCAGACAGCATCCATGACCCTCCCCCCCCCCCCCCCCACCTGCCCGCCCTCCTTCGCCCCTCCACCCCCACCCCACAAGGCTCCGCAAGCACGTCTCAGAGGGCCCAGCTGATTATTCCAAATCCCGGCTAACAAGAATCCGCCATGTTCCAAACGCCTCCTCTTTTTCGGTTCCGCTTACTGCTTGGCACTAGCGACGGCCGTTTGGACGGAAGGAAGAGTCGTTGGACGGCAGGGAAAACACCAATTGACGACAGACTCGACTGCTTTTATTCTTTCAACTTCTTTTAATAGACCTAAAAAAGACAATTACGGCAATTATATTGCTCTCCATCCATCAACAAGAGTCGGTTTGTGTTGTCACTGTTTGGGTCGAACGGTTTCGGGTCCGAAAATACCAAAGCGCTAGCAGGCGATGAAGCCGTGAAGTTTCCTACCGGCGAAGGAGCGTCCGGCTCGTGTTGTAACACTCTTGAGACGACGGTTTGAAGGGTTTGATCTCGCGCCGACTCGACTCCCCAAAATTTTTGGTCTCAAACTGGCCGGATTGTGGATTTTCCGTCAAGACTGGTATAGACCGGCGCTGATCTGCAAGTCTTTCAACTCCACTGGTGTGAGAATCGGGAGAAGCACTTGATGCCTTCGATTCACACAAGACAAAAATCTAGTCATTAAATTTGGCTTCCTCAAACATAAAAACTGCGGGGTGACAGCATTTCCAAACAGACATGTCCCCCCCCCCCCCCCACACACACACACTGACATTAACTAAGTAACACCAGTGAATCTAATTTTGTCTTTCTCAGATAGGAACATTTCCATTTATTTGATTGACAGCAGGCATTTGAGCTGGATGATTTTTCTTTTTAAGCGTCCAACGGGTTTGAAAGTGTCAAGAACAACTTGATTTTTCACAATTTTGCTGTACTTGACGATATATAAATATATATCTTTCTTTTTATTTTTCAAATTTGGCAGCGTTGTGAAACTCTTTTCTGCGGTGACTCTAATTTACAACATGGACGCCATTTATGTCACAGATGACATTTTTACTTTTGTCTACTCAACTCAAGGCCCACGGAGGGGGCACATCCGGCCCACCACATCAGAGAGCAAATCCGTGCTCCAACGTCTATGATTTATTTGGTTACACCCTCATAACAGCCCTCTTAGGGAAGCCTGAACAACTGACATGGGTCGGTACAAAAAAAAAAAAATGGTGTAAGCAATAAGACATACTGGGCTTGAAAAAAAATGCTACATGGACTCTAATGTGATATCTGCAGGCAAATACAATGCTCAACAGCTGAGGAGTCTATCATCGGAAATCATCAATTATCCACCTTGTCCAACAATGCAGATAAAAGCCAATGTGGATGTTTGATAAGACGCAGAGGAGCCAACAAAAGAAGAGGCGGCCACTGCCCTAAGAGGGCCCCGCTACGCTCCGGTTTTAAAGTTGAGATCGCTTGACATGATGAATGTCGACATGCCAGTGCGTGACACCAGGGGGGGGGGGGGGGGTTTTCAAAATAAATTCATATCGAACTAAGTCCACCCTTCCAAAGAACTTCATTTGGCGGATGCATTCAGGAGGAATACTACGGCACATCACGTTTCACAGTAATTAAACCCGAGCGCCATCTGCAGAAACGCAAAACAGCCAGTAAGCTTTGGCTGCGGTTCAGGCTCAGCGACAGTTTTGTCCCACCGCCGCCGGCGCGGAGCGGAGCGGAGTGGCGGGCCTCGGAGCCGTCACAACACTTGAGGGCCGGGGCATTTGTCTCCCTTCGCCACATCCCTCTTCATCAGCATCACTTGGTGCGCTGCTGCTTTGAAACTTGTCACTGCAGACCCCCCCCCCCCCACCGTCGCCCCCTCTTCCTCTTTTTTTATAGTCCAAGTGGTGTATTAATGCCAGCACAGCAGGGAGCCAGGGAGCAAAACAAACCCGGGTCACTTAACTCGATAGTATTCACAATGGAAAATTAGGAAGAAAAAAAGAAAAAACGAAGCCGTCGCAGCACATCCCTATGAAGGAGAATGAACGAGGGGGTTTTCCTTGGTGACTCATTACAGTGGCGGTAATAAGCAGAGAAGCTAGTGCATTGGGCAAAATTGCGAGGGGATACTCTGGTTAATATTTACAGCGCACTTTGTCACCTTCATATTCGGTACAGTGCAATGGCGAGCCAGGGAGGAGGATTAATAGCACCGCTTCGTACATCATTAATCCTTAAAGATGCTTCGGACAGACTCTCGCCTTTCGCCTGCGTTTTTTTTTTTTTTTTCTTCATTCTATGTCGCCGTATGAACCTGATGAGCTCGCAAGCACTTTGCGCACACGGACACTCTCTCGGGCTGAGTTTCAAGTCAGAGTTCAAGTCCGGGAGGTCCTTTATGAAAGTGGCGCGGAAGAAAAAAGGACTGGAAGTAAGAAAAAGATTTGGGCCTTGAATAATTCGGTCGACGTCTAAGGCAGTGATTCACAACCAATGTGAAGCGAGAGACTGTTACGCGCCGCAATGGTACATGAAAAAAAATGGATACAATTTTTGGTTCATGTTAAGATCTCAAGTTTTTGTACAATGCGCACAATTCGAAAGAAATGGATTTGCTCATCAAATGGTCATACTTAGAACTAGCATGTAGAAATATGTTGATGGTAAAATGCAGTTTTATTTGTCAAGTATGTTGCTACTCCGGTTTCCTCCCACATTCCAATAAACACGCGTGGCAGGTTAACGGAACACTCCGAATTGTCCCGAGGTGCGATTGTGAGCGCGAATGGTTGTTCGTCTATTTGTGCCCTGCGTTTGGCTAGCAACCAGCTAGTCAAGCTTGGACCTTAAAAGGTGACGCTGGGAATCACACAGGCATGGGGTCCATTATTAGCTGTTCCTGGGTGGTAGCTGATACAGGGACCTGAACTATGATATCCTGATCCATGTCAGTGACACAAGTGGGAACACCCTAATCAATACATTCACACGGGTCTGGATTCAATTATCTCTGTAGGGGAGCCCTCAAATAGTAGGCTTGCTTTTTTTGTTTATTTTTTTTTTTTAAACAATTTGTTGAAGTGAATTATTAACAAAGGATGTGTTTGTTTATTGTCTTGGTTTAGTGTTTTCATGGTACTTCGCAAGACCATCACAAAAACAAGCAAAAAGGACGTTAGCACCGCTAGCTTGAAGCTCATGAACTTTTGCTCCAACCAAGAATTCATCCACCGGATTATCCTTCGCTGCAACCGCTAGAACGTTAACAACAAAAGAGCTTGTCGCCAACTTAGCCTAAAGCGCCAACGACGAACATTGCGGCTCGGCAGCGCAGGCATGCGACACAAGCCGCGGCGTGAGGTAGGCCCGAGAGCTTTTAGCGTACATGCCGGGTCAAAGCCGACACCCTTGAGTACTTGTAAACCACCGAGCGCGCTCACTGACCCATGGAGGACAGAGCGGATCTATGTCGGCGACAGCGGTTCACTACTACACCATTAACCTTGGCGAAAGCAGCTAATAGAAGTGTGTCCGCTACCTTGCACGTGTGTGTAACGTTTACCAAAATCAAGTCACGCTTACAGGATGCGGAGGGGGAACAAATCGTCGCTGCCAGAAAACATTGGCTTGGAAATCCATTGAATTCACAGAGCGATATCGTGGCCCTCGAGAAAAATATTAAACGCATTAGAGATGTACAGTATTTGGGTGTGAAAGGGTGTTACAAAGTTCCAAACCACCCAAATTATATTTAAAACGGCAACGCCGTTTATCATAGCGCTGATCAAATGGGTCGAAGACAAGTACAACATAAATAAGGCGGTCTCAAAAAGATTCCAAGGTCAAATCAATACATGCATCCCTGTAAAAAACAAAACAAAAAAGAAAAACCCCAAAATCGCAGCAATTACTACTAAATAAATGAACGATAAGGGGTGTCACAACTTTGCACGGAAATGACAAATTGAGCTCGTTTGTATTCCATTTCGACCTTCGCAATCACAAGGGGCTCCATGATTGTCCCGGTATTGTTTTTCTCTGGCGGGACCGTATGGAGAGAAATAAGACTCATCACTCATCAGACTCATTAAGACTCACAGTGTGAGCCCCGATGTGTCCTGGGCCACAGAGACGGACGGCATTCCCCGCATCTTCCCTAACAATATTAAAACGCAAGATTTCACTGAATAGAAACCGGAAAAAAATGTGTGATGAGACTCGTAAATACAACAAGAGTGTAAATAATCGAAATCCAGCCAGCCATGGCGATACTCAATGCCGGTTGTCACTTTATTGCTGAATAAGGAATTCCAATCATAATCAACGTAACAAAATGAGACCTTTATTGAAGATTCGTTTTCAGTTACATGAGCATGACTACTTGCAGTACTTCCATTCTTCTCATCTCTATTTGTTCCAGAGTCAATCTGTCAGCATTACATTTTTGTCAGTACATATAGTGTTCTAATTTCCAAGTGTAAAAATAAGTTAAGCACTACAATATTAAAAGTAAGTCACAAAACCCGAAAAGTCAATATTTTGGATTTCTTTTGTGGAAAGAGAAAGGCAAATTCCATTTAGCATTATGATTAGTAGGAGTACACTGGAAAAAAAAATGAATTCAAAATTTCAAAGCAAACAATTTAAAAGATTTTACAGAACTAATTGACCTGTGATTGTGCCCCACCTTGCTTGCTTTGTTGTGCTAACATCGTTTTAGCTCCCCCCCAATTTTTTAAAAAAAATTTTAACAGTTGAGCAGCAGTATGCTACATTATTTTTCATCAATTTTTTTGTTTTGCACTATCCATACATCGTCGACGTACCTACGTTTTTGGTGGCATTCCGGTAAACCCAACCCGAGAGCCAGCATCGGCAAGAGATTGATATCAATCTTTCTCCGGCAATTCCATCGAGCCAAATGGGCCACATCAATAAAAAGCACGCCGAGCTAGCTTCTCATCGGCCAGAATAACAAACAACGAGACAAGATGGAGCGAGACGAGAGTGCGCCAACATCTAAAAAAGGGGTCAACGTGTTAGCGCCAGGAGGCCAAAAAAAAAAAAAAGTTCCCCAACAGTCATCATGTTTACCGCACACATCCACGAAAGCGTGCGAGCGCGTCTGCGATATCAATACCGACGCGAAGTGTAGCGTGTCACGCCGGCCACTTCACGAAGCGATGGCGCGAGCCTTTGGACGGCGGAGTTGGGAAACAAAGAAAAACAAAAGCTATTGATATAAATGATGTGCCGCCTGAGCAAGCCCCCCCACTCTTTCCGGGGCAGGGCGAGCAAGGTTCTGCTCGATACCAATTGATCGCGGGAGGCCCGCGCATTCGTCTTAATTCCGACTAATTAGGGTAGCGCCTGACGAGGCGCAGCGAGGAGCAGGGGATGAGCAAGTGGGCCGAGTTGTTGGTCTTTGCGTCGGCGTGACCTCCCGGATTACAAAATTAAGCCCCCCGTGCGTTTACCGAGCGTGGAACAAGTGGAGGATTAAGGAAAATCAGTTGCGGAAACAACAAGCGACGCCACATTAGTGTCGCTGCCAAAATGAATTCCCGCATCGACGGTGCCGTTTCTGATCGGCAGTAGGGGAGGTAAATCCGTCAAACACTTTTTTTTTTTTTGGAGGGGTTACATTTGCGTGAGGAGTGCTGATTATCTTGCGTGGTCTTTTGGTCGCCGGGAGGCAGCTGAATTTTGATGTTTGAGCCGCGACCGCGGATAAACATCAAAGCTTGTTAACTCCTTCAATCCCAGCCATTTTCACTGGAGCAACCCCCTCAATCCCAGCGTTTTCCTGATCTTGTAAGGCCCACAGAATATTTGGTTCTAATGCTATATAAACATGGAGCCTACGGCTCTCTTCTTCTAGCAGAAAAAAAAATTCAGTTTCTATCTTTTTCCATTCTTCAGAAATCGGCATTACAAAATGGCTAAGTTTCATGAAAATGGCGATTCCTGGGCAAAAAACAGAGAAAAAGAGCTTTTTGTAAAAGCATGCATTTCAAGCACGTGAGGCCCCACTGCCACCTACTGGTCACTTTTTTTTACAGGATTTAGAATGCAAACGGCTCATTCTCATTCGCAAATTGCATTAGACCCCCTCCTCTCTATGACACAAAAAAAAAAAGACTTAGACGTACAAGTACGTCCTTGGTAGGCGGGACCTGATTTTAAAAAGACGTACAAGTATGTCTTGTGGAATGAAAGAGTTAATTGGCAGCGAGAGGAGGAGGGAGAAAAAAAAGTTAGTTGTGATTAAAGAAAACATTTGCGAAAGTGAGACAGTTTTGTTGACAGTCTCGGTATGACGGCGTGAATCTAATTTGGGGGAGGAGACTCACATTTGTCTCTGGACATACAATACACGGGGTTTGGGGTGGGGGAGGGGGCGATCATTTCCTCGCCATTTTTCGTTTTTGGGTGAAAAATGACAAATCAGTAGTTGGGTCAAATTCCCCATCAATTCCGCGCAAATGTTGAATTGATCGCCAATATCGTCATCTCGCCAAGCTAACGTAATCATCGCAGCGTTACCCTACTTCTGTATCAGCTTTGAACTACATTCAGAGAAACAGATGCTTTTTGTGCTCCCAGAAAGTCCCCCCCCCCAAAACATTTGGTCAGCCTTGTACAGACTGACATCTAATCAATAATATTCCACAACAAACCATCTGATGCTTTTTGCACATGTTTGTATTTGTCACTCGTAAAAACTACTCAGGTCGAAGGAGACAAGACTGGGAATCGGAAGCTAACATTTTTTTTTTTTTTGAGCGAGTGTGAAAAGATGGGGGCGGGCGGGGTTTCTGCGTGGCCCCGGACAATGAAAAGTATCAGCAATTCAGCAAAACTATTGATCGTATGTGTTGCAGGTATTGATCCGTGGTCTCTTATTGCCGTCAGAATCCTATTCACAAAAGGCTGTTTGGAACAAACGCCGACGTGGGTCGCTGACAAATAAAAGTGTGCTTGTGTTCAGAGAAGCCTTGAAGAGTTGCGACTCGCGAGGGTTCTTTAGGCGGATGGCGTAAACATTAGCAACATCCACAAAAGGCAGATGTTACGGTTTCCTCGCGTTAACAATGGTCAACCTCCCTCAGGAAAGACTCGACTCACTCGTAGAAACGCTTCTGAAAAAAACAAAACAAAACAAAAAAACAAAGGCTGCTGCCAAGAATGTGCCTCAGCAAAATCAGATGAACCCTTTCATGCACCCTGTAACCTGATAACAGAATAAGCCGTCCAACTGTATTAACTGCTGTCCCTGAAAGGGTTAAAACGTGCGGTCCAAGCTGTGTAACGCCAAACGGCAAGGCCTTGAGAGTCAATGAGAAGCCTTTTCAGAACAAAAGGCAAAAGGCGCACTCGTGAGCATAACTAGAGTGATACAACATTGGCGCATACCACCAAGGCTGAACTGCGAACAAATATTGGATTCCCATGTTTAGGTTTGTTTGTCCACATGTCGGCCGAGGCCCCGGTTCCTGGAGGGTGACGTAAAATGTCACAAACGGATGCAGCCGCATCAGTGAAATTACATTGACTCAAATGGAAATTAGTATCTGCACCGACCAAACGATCATTTCCGATCCGCTTTATCCTCACAAGGGTCGCGGGGGGGTGCTGGAGCCTATCCCAGCTGTCCTCGGGCAGTCGGCGGGGGACACCCTGAACCGGTTGCCAGCCAATCGTAAGGCACACACAGACGAACAACCATCCACGCACACACTCACACTTATGGACAATTATAGTGTTCAATCGGCCTGCCATGCATGTTTTTGGAACGTGGGAGGAAACCGGAGTACCCGGAGAAAACCCACGCAGGCCCGAGGAGAACATGCAAACTCCACACAGGAAGGCCGGAGCCGGGATCAAACCCACAACCTCTGCACTTTGAGGTCGACACGCTAATCACTTGACCACCGGCCACCTACCAAACTATCAAGAAAGAGAAAATGGTTTATTCCTAAATCCTTGTGGCGGCCCTCAACAGCATCTTTGTGGAAAAAAAAAATAATAATAATAAATGGCAATCAGAAGTCCTAATGTTTGATGGATATCAAAGAAACAACTAAGAGTATGCAAAAAAGTGGTTAAGATTGACGATGTCTTATGTGTTGTGTTGTATTATTTTGTTACTATGACTTCAAGATGGCGTCGCGAGAGTGGCTGGCTGCCTTTGCAGGAGCTCCTATACTTTTTGTTCTTCTACTTTCTTCCTTCCATAACTTTGCTGCTGTAAATTGGGAATTTCTCCATTGCGAGACGAATAAAGGTTTTCTTCTTCTTCTTCTTGTTCTTATTATGTAGGACATTTTCAAAAAGGAGATTTATAATGACTAAGAGCAGTTTGGTGTGGACAAAAGAGCAGGAAAAAAAAATACATATTTTAAAACACTCTTCCCTATGGACATGGCCTAACCTTAAAAAAAAAAAAAACAACTGCCGCTGCCAAGAGCCCATCTTGAGATTTCGATCTGCTTCCCCCTGAGGATGTCGGCAGTGTGAGGAGCCGAAGTCGTCAATGCGGCGGTCGGCGTCGGGGATAATGCTACCTGACGGGAGATCCCAATCTGACAACACACTCGCCAGACATTTACAAGAAGGCGCGAGCGGGCCGGGCCTCACCCGGCCCCCCTCGACAACGGCGACACAATATCAGCGGTACAAAGTGACGGACAGTCGGCGTATCTCCATCAGACAAGAGCTCATTGTTGGGACAAAATAGATCCGACTGACCGCGCTGACCCGCGCCCTTTCCCTCGTTCTCTGACGAGCCGGCAGAGTGACAGATAAGCGTTTGGCTATCAGCTACTTTCTTCCTTGACACATAAACTTTAACGCCCTTTTCCACCTATTCATAACCCGGGCTACCGCTGGCTGGACCACCGTCCCTGGAGGCGGGCGGACCGAACGCAAAAGCCTGACAGTATTTTATCCGCCGAGAGACTCCAGACGGACGCGGTGTCATTCACTCACATCAAATTAACAAATCGGGACGGACACGTCCCCTGAGATCTCCTCTCATCAGCTCAAGTGTGAAGCTCTAATGACTCTGGCTGTCGATAGCGGGCCACGGAACACACGACGCCCCTGAGGGTGGGGGCAATAAGGGAGAGCATGAGGATGCTTTTCTTTGTGTCACTTCTGGAACGGCGACTAATAAGCTGTAATTTACCGCTGCCCTCTCGGGTGACACACGAGTCCCACGAGGCTGAACGATGAAGTGGCATCAAGGCTTTTATTAAGAAAATCTCCGGTAGGTGTCAGAATGAACTCCAAACTGTCCCTATGTTGTGGTTTTGAAATGTATCACTTTAATAACAAGGTGCTAACTAGCTTTTCACCCTCCTGAAGAATTCTGTTTAGTTTCCGATACAGTAGGATTTTTCTCGTGGACTTTGAAAGGTCATGACCTGACCCCAGATAAGCAGAAGAAGATGGTTGGCTTTCTAAAAACCTTAACACACAAGTCGAAACCCATCTTTGGCCTTGAGTTGATTGCCTTTGGCGTTTGTTTGAACTTGATTGCCGATTATCTTGTCTTTGACAACTATTCAAGATCTTGGTCTTGACTTGGACGGCACCAATTGCATCTAATTTTGGTCAGTCTTGATTTGGTTTTGACTTAACCCTTTCATGCACCCTGCAACCTGATAACATGATAAGATGTCCACTGTAGTGACCGCTGTCCCTGAAAGGGTTTATTTCAATCTGCTCGGGTCTTTCTCTTTGTCTTAGTTTTGCAAGTTGATTACTTAAATAGGATCCAGATCAAAAATAATGGATTATGATTGATATTGAAGAGATTTTGGTTCCCTTATTTCAGTTTTCTGTTTTTTTAAACAGGCTTATGACAAGTCATCCTGCTGGAAAAATGGAAGCTGTTTTGGCTCCAAAGGGGAGGAAGGGGAGCCAGGTCTTGACGTGACGCTCAGAGGTGGCATGAGACTGCACCGTGCCGACGACAAGTGATGGCTTCATGCAGAGCCGGCTCGACTCAACCCGTCATCACGACAAATGCGGCGAGGCCTCCCCCCGGAACTCTACGACTCTCTTCCCGACTGTCACCCCCACGTTTGCATCGACGTCCCGCTGAAGTGATGATGCAGAGATTTCGCCTGACATGAGTGACCTTGCTAGGAGGTCTGCACGATATTCCAGATCTATCCAAATGCAACCGAGGAAGAGCCTAAATCCACAGGAGGGTTTTTTTCGGATTGGTGGAGTTTATGAATGAATACTGGAGCTTGTGCATAAACAACCTTTAAAAAAAAAAAAACAACCAAAAAAGTTCAAATATTTGGTGGATCAACAAGGATAAGGCTGCACGAAAACCATCAATAGCAACTCATTTTTCAAGTGGAATCAAACATACAAGATGCATCCGAGCAGGTCATCCTGACTGAACGTGCACTACATCTAATTTCTTATCGTCGAGCCAATACACCTGAAGAAGAGAGTTTGACCTAATCCAACCAGACCGGGCTCGTGCAAGCTTTGACTTGGAAGTAAGACAATGGATGCACATTTTACAAAATTGACAGCAGGCATGCATTTTGTAATAGCTCTGTGACACTTCCCAAATGACGGACAATTCAGTCGAGTGGGATGCATGGGTTGAGCCAATAAATGGACTCCCGTACATCGATGGTAATAATAATAAACGCTCTTGCGATGCGGAGGCCCAGTCTCATTCGGCTGGGTCGTCACAGTGCGTAGAGCCAATCAGCTTCACCAGGGCCCGCCAATGACCACGGTCCTGAGCCAGGTCCACTGCATCCTCCAGGGTAAGGCCCTGGTGTTTGAGATCCTCCCTGATGACATCAAGCCATCTTGTGTGGGGTCTGCCGCGTGGCCTTTTCCAGCCGGCTGTCGCTGGATCAAATGAGAAGATGGCACGGGTTGGGTGTTCCAGGGGTAATCGGAGGAGATGTCCAAGCCAACGGATGCGCCTCTGAGTGGCCAGTCGGGATGCAGGGGGCTGAAGAGTATGTTTTCGGAGGTCTGAGTTGGGAACATGGAGGTGCCAGCTGATGTTCAAGATGGTTCTGAGTGACCTGTTGTCAAAGCCGTCAATCCTCTTGGCCAGGGTCTTGTTTAAAGGCCAGGATTCTGCACCATACAGGAGGATGGGAAGAACTGCTGAGTTATAAATGCGCATCTTGGTCTTTTGGGACACTGAGTGGTGGCGCCAGAGGGGCCGCCACAGTGACTGCATAGCCGCAGCCGCGAGGGTGCGTCTGTGGTCAATCTCTGGCTTAAGATCGCCG
>CAAKHF010015764.1:0-28020 GCA_901007745.1 Hippocampus kuda
TCCAGATATTGAGCATGTTGGGTTACTCGGTTCTTGCACTGTTTTCTTTGGTGCAGCTGGACCCATATCCATCTATGGACACACATACACACACACGCACACACACACACACACGCACACCCATAGAGCTGCTCCATAGATAATGACAGACGTTCATCTCTAAATACCAGGCTTGAAATAGGCTGCCCTGTTTATAGCTGGGCAACGATCACCCAGACCGAGGACTTTTCTCTGTGGTGTGAATAAGTGAGCAGTAAAACATGTCTCTATATCAGAAGGGTAAAAAAACAGACGTTCTCAGGCTTTGAGGATAATTTCAGGGATGGAGAATGAAATTATACAGTCGACAGTGAGTGGTTCAGGGTGGAGCCTTCCATGAAAATAATGTTTTACATTTCGAGCCAGTTACTCTTACCGCTGTCTTTTTTACTTTAGCCACGAACGTGAAATCTACCCCATTTCCAAAAGGAAATTTTGAAAAGATCCCCTTTGCCAAGGATCAAGATGGACTCAAAAGACCTCAAGGAGTTCGGTCTCATGAAGGTTATGCAAAAGCTGCAGGGGCTGCCACAAGCCAATCCACTAGAAATTGGGGCCTTTTGCGTGATCATTCTCTTTGTCAGTAAGTCCTTTTTTTTTTTTTTTAAGTGTGACTGCATGAATTCTATGACTTCTGCATCTCCTTAAAAAATTGCCTTTCTCTCTCTTTTTTTTTTTTTTTGCAGCCACATTCTTTACCATGATGATCGTTTCTTGCCTCCACTGCTACTGTTGTGTGGACACAAAGTATCAGGCCTCCAGAGTGGAACCGCTGCAGCCCATTTAAAGATGTAAAAAAAAAGAGGAGTTTTAAATGAATGAGGCATTATGCTCCATATTAACATGGGGAGGGGGGGATATTGAAGGTTGGTTTTTTATAGGATTACCATCAGAGTGTGTTTCAGTCACTTAGGGGAGTGAATCTGAATCAAAAAATTGGAAGTGTGTCACAACTCCTTGGTCAAAAATAAGGAAGCAGACGAGTCCTCCCCAAAGTCTTACTGTTATTGTTCATCAAGAAAGGAGACCACACCATAGGATTATTGCTTGCTTCACATATGTTGTACTTTCAGATTTTCATGTAAAGTTCAATTAACACTTTTCCGGTAATTGTGTCCAAAATTTATGTTGTTGAACAATGTCTTTTGGATAATGTCACAGTTTATGTTCGTAGATACGGCTTGAGGGAATTGATTTAAATTTTTGTGGGAGTTTTAATAATTGGCTGAATTGCGGAGATGTGTAAGTTGCAGTAGGATCCATACAATATTTAAGTACTCCTACTCAGGTACATTTTTTGAACTACGATTAGCATTTTTGTTATTCTGTGTTATGCACCATATTGCACATGACATCCCGATGCGAGAAATGTCACAAACGCAAAACTTATTCTTGTATTTCACAAGAGCATATCAGTAAATAACGATGAATGAGTGTGAGTGAATTATTTTCTATAAATAAAGGATGTTGAAAATCATAATACGAGTATTGCACTACTGCATGCATAATTCTCCTAATCTTGACCGTGGCTGGCCTCTAGAATATGAAAACAATACAGACACGAAAATATATACAGTACACAGAAGATAACATTTTCCATATCACCTGAAGCGAAATATCCCGAACTCTTTATGAGCAGTGTATTTGTCTACATTTTGTAAGAGTGCTAAATGCGGAATGCTTAACTGTAAGGCGTTCCTGGTAGCAAAATCTATTAAAACACGTTTTGTTTTAAAAGTGTAAAGCGAGGAAAAGTGGTGCGTAGCATATAACAACAGTGCCCTCTCCTGGTCAAGTACTGCGACTGCGCGAGATTGCTCGTATACTCAACTGAATTGTCCAGCCAGGTTTTGGGGTTATATTTAAATGTGCAATTTTCAATATTAAAAAAACATTTTAATTGACTGAATATAGCCAACGTGGATTCAGTAAGACATGGCCATGCCATAGGCGGAGTTTATTATCAGCTTCCTCTTTTGAGTTCACCGGTCAATATTTTGTGTAAACATTAACCCGTGTTGCTTTTGCGTCACACAAGAGCGTACGTTGGAAAGGCTTGAGGCCTAGATTTGCTCTCTGCGTAGGCTACACGCTTCTTTAGGAAACCGTCACATTTTGTCGACATTCAGATAGTTTTAGGGCTTCTGCTGCTGCTGCTGTTGGATGAAGAGGCATCCCTGTCTAAACTCCCCATTGACATAAGCTATGGTCACACTTTGTTCAAACTCACTGAGCTGTGAGAGAACCATTTAGTAGGACATGGCTGTGGAGAGGTGAGTTTTTGAAGTGGAATGTTTTTGCTGACAATAGTTTTTGGCATCAGCAGCTTTAAAAAAGTATTTCAATGTCTAATTCCTAGGGCAGAATGTTACCATTTATAAGTGGCAACTAACGTTCAGTATATACAGTACAGTATGCGCTTATCTCAATCGACACAGATTCTTGTTCAACTGATGCTTTATCACTTTGTGCAGCGTACCAGGACAGCAGCAACCCGACGACTGGATAGGATGGTTCCTCTTTCGTTTGCATCAAGAGCCATGGGCGCTGGGGGGTTTCGTGGTCATGGTGGTGTTTGTACTGGGAGCACTATCGCTGATTGTCTTTGCTCTGCTGTACGGATGCTGCTGTAACCCAGTGGCAGGGGAGGGGACTCTGAAGAAGGAGAATCACCTGCAGAAGCAGAGAAAGCTGAAGTATGGCGTGATCTAGACATCAAAGAGCTATTTGGAGGAATGTGGTGGAATTTGGACTAAGGCATTTTTAATGGCAATTCTGCAAGACAGTTGTAATTTGAAACATTCTACAGAATAAATCTGAATTCTGTTCATTCTAGAATTAATTTTAAAGTAAATATGTATCATATGGCATGGTCCAACCCTGCCCTCTTTCCAAAGTCAGCAGATATGCTGTAGCCCAACAATGATCTTATAAGTGATATAGAAAAAGGATGGATGGATGTGCATTTTATTTAGCATCTAAAATTGCATTGATGCGCAGACAGTGCACAAAGCAAGTTTGTTTTTGTTTTTTTCTCATGGAAATGTAATCTGCTGGATCAGGTGGTTCACTGGCCAACTCGGCTATGTTGCAATTGATTGTACTGATTCTCTTTGGGCTGTAAAACAGCTGACTCATGACCATATATTTTGTTGTTCTGGTTATTGGTTGGCAAAATGCAGATGCACTGTTTAACTTGCAATAAAATGTATACCTAAATCAATTGTCATAACACTAAAACTGTAAAATGGCAATTAATTCAGTAGGCTACAGAATAAACATGCAGTTTGCTGAGTTTTCATCAATTTATAATGATAAAATGGGCACTCGGCGTTGAAATGAAATTTAGTCACTGTTTAACTACATTTCCCAGAGGTCACCGGTCCTTATGCTCAAGTATCGTAATGACGTATTTCGTCTGCGCCCAACGGCGAGGCGACATTCACGAAACGATGGCGAGTGGTAAAAAGAGTGCACTTCTTTCTTCTCTGGCGGATTATGGAGACGATTCGGAGCCCGACGACTCTGACCCCGAACCAGAAGAGATGGGTAGCTCGAGACATATTGTTGTGTTTGTTTATGATAATGGGCTACAACATTGTCTCCTGTTAGCAAATCGTACGCTTGAGCTTCATGTGATCGCTAAATTAGCACCCAGCTAGCCGCCAATGCATTTCAGAATATGCGGCGGTGTATGTGTGTGTTCACCAATCACTTGGTTCTTACTGCATTATTATAACGTTGAGGGGGGTTCCCCTTTTTGCAATGTGGACGGTATCGATCACTGATTAAATGAATGAAAATATGAACAAACCCCATTCAGGCGCGCCGCTGATTACGTCATTCCTGTTGCGTGAATTCAATGTGTAGTATCAACGCCAAAAAAAAAAAAAAAAAAAAGTAGTATCAACGCCAAGCCGTGGACCTTCTGCAATAAATATTGAACAAATAATAATAATAACACAGCACAGTAGTGGTTGAAAGTTACTATTGGACTCATAACAATCAAATTTAAACTCGCGTCGCATCGTAGTAGAATGCAGTTTTCAAATTGCAAAAGCTGCAATTGGGAAAGTTGGGAGGTTTTATTTTGATATATAACTAGGTTTGCGGGTTAGCAATTATTTTTCGTCATCGTTCAGCCCTAAACTATATCCTCCACTATATTTAGAAATATCACTACTGTATAGAGATTAGAGAGTGCGGCTCAAGTAAATTATTCTGAACACAGCCCATGTTTTTATAGCCACAGTACATTAGTGCTGTTTTAAAGGCTAAATACATATTTATATAGAAATAGTTATTCATTTTTACATCCAGTGCAGACTTAAAGTCTAGTTTACTGTCTGATAACCTCAAGTACTGGAGCGTGACTTTGTTGCTGCTTATATTTGCGTTGGACAGCTCTGCTTTATGTCAGCTTCCCTCCTTTGACCGATTGTTGTTGTTCTTATGTTGTCCATTCCTGTCCAGCAGAAGAGGAGCATGATGCCGCAGGAACAGGCGGGCTTGTGTTCGGCTACGGCGAAGAGGACCTCAATCGAACGGAGGATGTTGTTGAGAAGGAATCTGAAAATGAAGACAGCAGAGAGAGTAACTCGGTAAATATATGAATTTTGAATTCACTGGCTTGTCTGTTATGTCGAGCACCAGTGCTTGCAGCATGCTGACGAAATGAGAGCAAAAATCTCAGATTACGAGCAGTGAACTAGGATTCTTTAGGGTCAAACCTCATGTCGTCGATTATCTCCACGGGTTTGCTGTGCCTGCACGTTTCTATTTGCCGCCCCTCCTGTCAGGCCGTGCGAGTTGGCCACGGTCAGGACAATGCTTTGATGCGCCGGTGCAGTTGCTAAGTGATAACGCGATGCCCGTGAATAACAGCGCTGTTCCTTTTGTGCTCAACATGTTATGCAGTCAATGCTGGCACAACAAGCAGCATACTTTAGAGGTTGGGAAAGACTCCACCTTTTGCCAAACTAAGGATTTCATTTACAGAAAAAAAACATGGATGCTTCTATTCTGTGTTAAATTAGCAGAGCTGTTTTGTTTATCTCAACTAGGGCTGTTGCTACTGAACAGTGTTCGGATCAGTTATTGTATCAATTATTCTTTATTATCTAATAACTGGATACAAATTTACTTTGTATTAAAGTGGCTTACAAAACAAATTTCCCCGATTACTTTTGACACCTCTCATCTCAAGGCAACCTTGGTAGTTTTCTCGGGTGATGTTCTTCTGTCCATCTACCATTTTATCGCCAGTGCAGAGGAGAGCGAATAAAGTAAAACATTTCTTATTTTGCTCGTTCCACAGGTATCAGAAGTCGAAACCAAGGATCCAAATGAACTCGTCGGTAAGTGTAAAACACACACACAGAAACGTTTCAGTGGGAAATGGAAATTTGGTTTCTGTGTACAATAAAATGAAAAGGAAAAAAAAGCACACGTGGATGAATGTCCAAACTGTTTTCAAAACTCTACCCTTATCTTTAACTCATTCACTCCCAAAGACCTTTTTAAACGTCTTTTCAGACTTGGTCCAGAATTGGCTGGTACAGAATGAGTTAATCATTTGCTTTATTTTGTTTAGTTACGGAAAAGTTACAAATAAATAAATACACATGAGTTGTATTTTTCAGAGGGGAGGAAAAAAACAGAATAGCCAGTTCATCGTTTCAGTGACATTCGGGTGCAGTCAATGTGTGAAACACTTAACTGGACTCGCATTGAGTTCTAAAAGGCTCTTTGTCTGCCGTTTGAAAGATGGGTCATGAAGGTCTAACACAGGAGTTGGCTACGCTTGTTGAGTAATCACTGACCCGTGCAGGTGTGTGTGTGTGTGTATGATATCAGGCAGGAAATGAGTGATGCAGGGAGTGGTGTTTTATTCGCCCCTGCGTTGAGCACACGGCGTTCCCACCCAGCTATTTGTTGATTCTGGCCTAGAGCTTGAGGCTATCATTAACTGCGCCTCTCATTTAACTGCAGACCAAAAGACTCAAGAGCTGACTAATCTAATCCGAGGAGAAAAAAAAAAGGCGAAGCAGTTCAATGTTTCCGCTTGTGCAATGAATCAAAAAGCCCATCCACTTAACTGATTTATCAGGTTGATCAACAAGGAGGGAGGGGGGGGGCATGTTTTTGTTTTCAAGATGACTCCACTGGCAGGGGCCTGAGCGTGACTCATAACTGGACACTTGGCATTCCCGCAGCAGCGCTTGGCTCCTTCTGTGCTGTCTGACAGTAAATGTCACAGTGCGCCTCCTGTCAGCGGGCTGAAGACCGCTCTTTGTCCCTCTCGGTGAAGGGACACGCATTGTGCCGCTCTCCAGAGAGACCCCGCGGGGGCACAGATTTTGACTTTTGTCTGTTTCCAAGCCGAACAGATGGCGGTTGAGAAGCGGATGATGATTTCCTGTCGGTATGATTATCAATGCGGTCGTAAACTCGTCCCGATTGTGCGACGATTCTCTGCGGGTGTGTGATCGGTGGTTGACTCTCACGTCCTCAAGTTTTATCTTTTCAATTTTGCCTCATAGATTTGAAAAAAATTGGACTCCCGCAATTCCACAGCCAAGCTGTGAAATTGTCTGTTCCTGTCATGGAATGCGTGCACGCTTGTGCATACCTTGCATTGCATTAGTTCTGCATCCAGAAAACGCAGGCCATGCCCTGCCCCACCTCTTTTTGTCAACGTGGGCAAGCTTTTACAGCAGCGACGGTTGCACCGTTGAGGGGAGGTGTTGCGCCGCCTCGAACGCGCGCCGAGACCTGAGTGGCAAGTACTGATACGTGGAAGACTGAAGTCACGCTCGAGCAGTCGACCGCGCTAAACCACGTGGGGGCAGGGGAGCCCCTTCATCAGTATGCGAAAGCCATCCCTCCTGTGTGAAGTTCGACTTTGGCACTGGGCTAAAAGAAAATAACGGTTTACGAAATTGTGGACAGTCAACGAATGCCACTCGATTGTTTCAGCGATGGTATTTTGTCATTGCAAATTAGACACACCGCAGAACCTGTTCTCTCCGCAAAGGCGAATCCTTCATCCATTCGTCCTGAAGTGTACCATACTCGTCATCTTTTTTTTTTTTTCGCCATCTTTTTCGTCGAAGGATTAGCTTTGAGCTAATGACCGAGCGGGCTGATTGCAGTTTACCCAGCAACGGCCAACGTAATCCGGTATCATCCAATTAAAATTGCCCCTGTCGCCAACTGCAACCCTGAACAGGACACGAGCAGTGAAAAATCAATGGACAAGAATATTTTGCGAGCCATAGGCCCGACCTGTTTTAGCCAATGCCATCTCAGAAATACTCTGTTCACAAATGCCATATTTTAGGCCTGAGCTAATTAACATTTCCTAATAGAAGTGTCATAAGCAAAAAAAAAAAAAGTTTCAAAATAAGTCGCATCACAGTCGTCGTCGCGCTAGGTTGGTGAAGAACATTCCCCGAGTGTGCTTGGAAAAATAAAATGTCTTCAGCTCGCTGAGCTAAAAGTCTGGTACTTGTGTCAATGATTCTCCAATGTTCAGTCGAGTTCGAACTTGTCTCGCGTGTGGGGGAACCACCTCCCGCTTTTGCACTCATCCACCAAACGCCGTTTGCAACACTCATTCGGATTGTGACAGACGCCTGAATAAGCGTTAAAAAGCCACGCGTCTGGTTTTGAGACGATGTGACAGTGGAACGTCTGGCATCAACTCAGGGAAGCCCCCCACGCAAAAGGCAAAACACATCATGGTTCCAAAGGGCACCATGGAGCTCGAAAAGGAGTCTCCCTCGTCTCGAAGCTCTCACAGCCGCCACTCCCTGACAGGGAGTGCACTTTAAACTCCCGTCATGTTTATCCAATAAAACTGGCCTGTTCTACAGGGCTAAAGTGAACGTCTTGAACTCATTCACTCCCAAAGACGTTTTTAAACGTCTTTTCAGACTTGGTACGGAATTGGCTGGTACTGAATGAGTTAAATTCAAAATGTCACACACATTCTGACCCTTTATGATTAAAACCGATCAACTTAAATTAAACTATGAGTGGCATTTATGTGGCGCTTTCTTTCTTAGTTCATCCTTATTTTAAGTGGAAGGTGTGCAGCACCACTGCTGAAGTGGAGAAATGGGCTCATTTTATTTTTTCTCCACAGCTCTCTTCTCAGAGAAGGTGAGAAACATGTCACCTGATGAGATCAGAATCCCACCCGAGCCCCCGGGACGCTGCTCCAGCCAACTACAGGTAGCCACTCCCGCGGAATGAATTGATCACAGAATTTATAAGCTTTTATTGTTTTCCTGCTCTTTTTATTCAAACATGAGCCAGCTAATGTTTAGACCTAAATATGACGATGTCAAGGACACAATATAGTCTTCGGTCAGAGCAGAGCAGACGCTGTTGTTGATGCCATGCATTGTGTAATTCTGAGATCATCATTGGGCTGGAATCGACTCCACGGTTTTATATGCGCACACACCTCACAGGTTGCAGGTCATAAAACTGTCCTGCTCAAAGCTGAATACTTGGCGCTGGCTGCTTTGGCAGCAGTCGACACATGCCTTTTACGCAAGGTAGCGTTTGGAGTTCAAAACAAAAACAAAGGTCTTAATAATCGACAAATGAAGAATAATAACTTTCCACACACTGGCCAAATTTGACTTTTGCTTTGGTTTGCACCTGACCACATCCAGCTTGACATCAGCGTCGACATCTCTGAAGTTGGAAAGGGCGAGAGTGCTAATTTGAGCGGTCGCGACAATCGAGATGTAAAGAATTCCAAATTGGCGCATGTCATGAAAGGTTAGTCGCGAAATGACGGACATTAGTGCAAATTGACCACCACTTGAAAAAATGTCGATGAACCTCAAAGAGGTTTTTTTTTGCATTCTACAGCCTTGATTTATAGCTCTGTGTCTCTTCCGCTGCTACTCTGCAGCAGGGTTTTGCCCATCTGTATCTTCTTCGGTCATTGCTTCAGATCTTTCCTGTGCACTGCTGTTGATAGAGCGCCTCCATAGTGGCGCAACGCTGCAACTGCAGTTAAAATACGTCGCTACAGCAGAGGGACCATGAATTGCGCAATCGGCAAAGCTGGAGCTTTACGTTGTGTTGCGCGATATCGATCGGTCTGGCTGGGGTGGGGGGGGGGGGCACGTAATTTTGAACGCAGGAAAAACCCCGTGTAGGATCAATCATAGTAATACAAAAGTACAAGCTTGCAGTTTAGCTTGTCATTAGTAGAATTAGCATCAGCGGCTTCCAAGTCAGGTAAATTAACTTTGCATCTTCATTTGCCCCTGGGGTGAAATTCTGGTGTCTGCATAAATTCAGAGACCGAGATAAGATTTGTTCTGGAAGGAGCAGAGGCAGGTCGGGACACAAGGCGGATTTTGTAAATGAACAGCTCAACTTTATCCCTGCAAGGCTTCCACTCCCACACCGAACCGGTAAAGGAATGATTCACTTTCACCAGTATTGCCCGGGTATCCGTGGCCTTGGGGGGAAACATACGCAAAAAAAAAAAAAAAAAAATGCTTCAGTGTTACTAACATGTTCTCTCAGTGCAATTGTTTTCATTTTTTGGGCATTTCGCAATTGCAAGAATGTATCTGCTCTGAACACTACTACCCGGATATCTTTTCCAATCGTGCCGTAAACTTGTAAAGGAAAACAATTCTAGGTTGTTGGCGAGCTTGATTTTTCACTGGATAGCAGATGTTCACTGCATGAGATGAGAAAACGAACAGAGTCATCCAGTTTTGACATGTGAAAGAATTATCATCATCACCCTTCAAAATTGTTTTGTCTGACAGTTCTCAAATTTAACGCTGAGCTTCTTATCTGTGAGCACATTATTTCCTGGCTTCTTTATAGATAATTCCGTCAATGTTACTGCAAGGTTTTTTTTTTGGGGTCATGTGTGTTCTGGGGCTTATCCCAGCTGATTCTGGGCTAGAGGCTTGGTGCACCCTGGATTGGTGTCCAGGAATCCATTTTTAATTTTAAAATTGGTCAGTTGCCGACCTATCGTGTCAAGTGATGTCATCTCGATGTTCTCGTCGCGACAGGAGAAGATCCACAAGCTGTACGAAAGGAAGCTCCATGGAGATTTTGACACCAACAGCCACATTCAGAAGAACAAAGAATTCAGAAATCCAAGGTAGACATACACCAGCGCAGTTTATTATCAATAACTATCTTGACTCATCGGGTTCATTTTTCATCATTTTGTCTTTCTAGCATTTACGAGAAGCTCATTCAGTTCTGCGGTATCGACGAACTCGGCACTAACTACCCCAAAGATATGTTTGATCCTCACGGCTGGTCAGAGGAGTCCTACTACGAAGCTCTCGGTAGGTTTGCTCTCACTCGGCCTCTCAAATTGTGACGACCACTCGCTAACGCCGTTCACCTCATTCTTAGCGAAAGCACAAAAAGTGGAAATGGACAAGCTGGAAAAAGCCAAAAAGGAGCGGACCAAGGTGAGGCTTCAAAGCAGGGTAACATAGACTTAGAAACCAGCGGCGTGTCAAGGTATGCACTCGTAACTGTTGTGTTTGTGTGAAATTGTTGCATTGCGTCAAGTATGCGCAGGGAGAGCCATCATTGACACATGTAGCTGTCATCAGTCCCAACATCATCATTCCAGCAGCCGCATATTAGTCAGGAAGGGGACTAGAAAGAACATGTAGCGCATGAGCTACTCTGTTCTTCTGTCTGTGTCATGTACTCAGTGGTATGCGGGTTCAATTAAGAGTGTGTGAAGAATAGAAACTTTGTTATGTGCTGCTCGTACCTTGAAGCGAGATCCCTTTAAATTGCAGATTGTCAGCGGCTCCAGATTCTCATCAAATATCACCAACGGAATTCAAATGTATTAATACAGGATGTGCTTTTGTCCAGATCGAGTTTGTCACAGGTACAAAGAAGGGCACCAATCCATCCAACACATCAGCGTCAACCACAAATAGCAGCAGCACAACCAGTACATCGACAGGTAAACATACACATGCCCGGTGGGGGGACACCGCTCGTCAATCTAGTGACCCTGTGGTCGTGTTGCTACTTTTTCGACAGATGCTCAGAAGAGGAAGAGCAAGTGGGACTCCGCCATCCCCGTGACCCTGGCCCAATCCACGCTCATCACCACCACCACGGCCACCTTGCCGGCCGTCGTTTCCGTGACGACCACAGCCAGCGGCACCAAAACCACCGTCATATCGGCGGTGGGCACCATCGGAAAGAAAACCAAACAGTGAGCCGGTGATGGCGAGTGGTCCCGCGCTCGTTACACACGTCATGGCGAAGCGTAAACGAGGGTAGGGGGACACGTGGACTGTTTAATAGACTGGACGACCTTCTTTCTCTGGGATTGTGAGTTGCAGTTTATCGTGAGGACGGACGAAACGACTCAGCGCAACTCGTCATTGTTTTGCTGCAAGTTATTTTGGTTTTCGCTTGTTGGCAGCAGTGAGATTAAAAAAAAAAGTGGCTTAACTGTAAATGACAAATGAGGCATCGTGCCTCTTGTTGCAAAAAAAAAGCATTTTTGTGGACATGACTATTTTTTTTACAATATTATATGTAAATATGTTTCTGGTGAATAAATGGATCAGATCTTGCCTTTTCAATTGATTTCCTGTTGTGATGTCATTCAAGCCAACTGGATAACCACTCCTGCTCCGTCCAATCAAACTATTGGTAAGAATTAGAGATAATGTAGATAGCTATATTCAAGTATATGTACAACATTATGACCGCTCATGATAATGAATACAAGATCTGAGTAATGATTGATCTCAGAGATAGCCTGAACAGGATGCAAAATATTGTGGTAGTTTGCTTGTGTTGTAGGGTAATACAGTACTTCAGATGGTGCCGCTCAGGTGTGAGTTACCTTAAATATCATTCTAGACTTCTATGAGAAGCAAATAATTTCCTAACGTTTCTTTTCACACAGTCTGATAAAAAAATTTTGGTGGCATTAAATGCGACTAAAGCTTACCCGGATAGTTACAGTAATGTTCTTTGTGAACATGCGCGGTTATATAACTATGAAATTGTTAAACTGATAAGACTCAGACTTCACTCGAGTGGTTCCTGGTTAGCAGGCAAGACACGTGCAGGTGGAGGTTTAGTCACGTGGGCACACCAAGGCCAGCACATGGTGGAAAGTCGATCCAATCCAACACTTCTGGTAATTAGGTGCATTTACCTCAATGTCCAATTGGCTCTAGCAGATAAGGGACTGAGTAGGTCCATGAGGGCCGGCCTGAAATACTGACGAACTAACGATGCACACCTCTGGAAATAAGCAACATACTTGTAAAGGATTTTGATGTTTGTGTCATTTTGTTGAATGTATGAAAAAAAAAACCAAGTCTCATGCTTTTTGTTGGCCTCAAGCAGCATATAGTATTCTTTGTTTTTTGCACACACACAAAAAAAAAAAAAAAAGCTGACAATGTCACCGACAAGACCCTCTGCAGCTAATTTAATCATTTGGGGGTGGACGCGTTGATGGATGTATTCATTTCTGAATGAGCTCAGTGATCCAAGAGCAGGCACAGTTTTTTTGTCATGTAAATTGGTGAGGAGCACTCAGAGCAGGCTCACACTGAGCGTGCAAGCGAAGAGATAACTGGCTCCTGTAAAACTAAAGGCAATTTTTAGTTGAGTAGCTTTCCAGTAGCTTGTTTGAAGGGAGCAGCCCATGGACCTTCATGCCTCCACTTCATCAGGATAACATCTTGTTAATTGTGAGTATTAAAGGCACATTCAACATCCTTTCAAATGATGCATGATTACAACTGTGGCTGGTAGTGCATTTGAATAGTTTGCAGTTCAATCTACTTTTTGTTTGTTTGTGACAATGACTCATGGTTAAGTCTACCTTGTCGTTTCATTGGCACCTGCTTTATGATATGTGAGACTTTTTAGTGAATTTAACTAAAGAGTCAACCAAACTGTCATCACATTTTTGTAAAAATCTGGAAAGTGGTTAGCATGTCAGCCTCATGGTCAAGAGGTTCTGGGTTTGAATCTTGCCTCAGTTTATGATGCTCAAATTGGCTTTTTGCAGGGTTTCCGGTTACCTGTATGATTGATTACTATAAATTGCTCCAGAGTATGAGTCCAACCATTCAAAAAGATGCATCATGAAGAAGAAAAAAAATGGCTTACCGTCACTTGAATCTCGCATCACTTTGAGGCCAAAGGTTAAATCGTGGTTGTTCGTTGCGCCCTTTGGTGCTATCAATTCTTGTTGTGATGTAACGAATCAGCATGCTAAACAAGCATTGGCATCACAACAACTACTTCTACGACTTTTTTTTGTGACAGTCGGCAAATACTTTTGCTGCATTACTGCCATCTTTTCCGCATGCTAATGTGGCCACCCGTGGTAATACACGACTGTCGTCTATTTATTTTTTTATTATTATTGTTGGATTTCTTTTCGCCTTTTTATTGTTTTTTTCATTTTCTTGTTTCTTTGCGACTCCCTATTTTTTCTTGTTTCTTTTCCTCTTCGTGTTATTTTCTTCCATTTTCCCTCCTTTGGTCCATTTCTTCTTCTACTGTCTTTTAGCAGTTGCCAAATACTTGTTGTGCTTTACTACCCCCTTTTGCCCACCGGCGGTAATGCAACAAAAGCCACCAACAAAATAAACACAATTAGGGAAATAGAATTTCGGGTGCCAATACGAGCTCTAATTTTAATACTGTATACACTATACAAGTTGCACCTGAGTGGAGTAAATTGCAGATGGGAGCAAATTGCTGTCTTTTTATATCAGCCTTGCTATTGACTGGTAACCAGTCGAGGGTGTACCATGTCACACATACTTTTATTTACAGTATAACATTTTATTTCGTCCTGAACAACCACCACCAAGGACAAAGTGTCAGCTGTAAGAAAACAAGGAAGGGGAGGAGGAAGCTGTGTAGCTCCCTTCCTGCAGAATGTTACTCCCCCCTGAAGAAGAAATTCACTTTTGTAGTAAACCCGATCTGGTTGCTAGGGGCAGGACTTTGTATGCCACTGTTCACACTGGCCATTGTGGTATGTACAGTGTGAGAAGAAAAGGCGACTCTCCCACCACGGCTGGGTTAACCCACTGCTTCCCAGACGTGTGTCAGAGAACCGTACTTTCTTTTGAATGTCAGTTCATCATGCGTCGCATTGCAGAAACTCAAAAAGTTCAGAGACAACACATATTGAATATTTGTTGTTGATATTGGAATGCACCACCCGTTGCTGGTTTGCAGCTCAACTGGCGCAAAGGCTTATTCAAACTTGTTGGATTTATATAGTATGCCAAATTAGCAACTTAATGAATTCATATATTGGGATTAGTGCATGTTTTTTTCTTACCAGACCTCATTTGCATTGAACAGATAATTGGACATGACCGGACATGGTTTCGCAATCGTAGTTGTTTATTGCCAGAGGGAGACGGAAAATGATTCACATCATATCGCTGCATTCTCCAGATAACTCTAAAGCTTTGTTTCACCGAATATGATGAAGAGGACACATTACTCCAAAAGTGGATTACTGCATGCTGTGTCACTTCTGGGTGTTTGTTCAAACATATATTGCGCCGGTGCGTCACACTGCCTGATATGCGTGTCATCGCAATAAAGAGATGCAAGAACCCACTTTTTTTCTTTTTTTTTTTTTTGGTCTGAAGGATTCTGATGACAATCGGAACAAAAATCATTTTCTTCATGGAACTGTTGGTATACTGTTGATGCAAAGGGTCTGTGACAGCCTGACGCAAACCGCCTGCTGATATTGCTAATATGAATTCAAATGAACTCTTGTTATTATAAAATGTTTAAACTCCTAATTCTGGTTTGATCCGGATTGTTCTCCCCATTAAAAAACAAGTCCACAGAGCTTTGTTAAGCGTCTTTGTAAATGTGGAGCGCTTGAGGATTGAGTATCACGTTCTGCGCCACGCGGGCACCTTTGTTTTTTTTTTGCGCACGTGCAGCAAGTCCAGTTATGAAACTGTGTTCATATCAAAATATGTGGAGGAACGGCCATCAAGATGAGGGCACGTTTGTGTGGACACAACATTCGCACACACAATGTTTCCCGTAGCCTGAAGGCAAAGTTTTAGCTCCATGCGCCACTCCCAAGAGTTTGGGAGAAGGCCACGGAAGGAGGGGCCTGGCCCCCACGCTCAAGCCCACACAGGTAACGGCTGTCGGAGTGGAATGTGGCAGAGGTGTGGAGCTTTTTTAACTTTTAACAGGGTGTGGAAGAGATAGAGGTTCGGGAAGGGAGTTAACCCTCCATGTGTTTGCTACTCACCTGGATAGGGTGTGTGAGTGTGTGTGTGCGTGCGCACGCTCAACTTAAAGGAGGGATCAAGTCACTGCAGACAAAGTCGCATTCCGTCAGTCGCTCTGAATCTCTCGATCTCACACACACAACACACACTTGCCTCTCCATTTTATGGGCAATTCAGTCAATATTTGACCGGACCTGACTGCACAAGAGGGACGAAGTAAAGTCAGAAACAGGACTCCGTTTTTACTTTTTGGGGTTGCAGGGTTTTTTTTCTCTTTTGTGTGTGTGTGTACTCGGATTTGTAGATTTTACTTTTCACTGCAGGTGGATACGCACTTTCCCCAAACTGTTGGATCACACATGCCAAAGAGGATTTAGTGGGGATTTTTTTTTCTCTCCATTTTATTATTGTTGGACTTCTTTTTTTTTAAACTCGGACTGGTGTGTGATCATCAGGAACAGGTTTGTTTGTTTTGACTTTTTTTTTTTTTTTAATTCATGGTCACAAATGATCCTGAAGTTTCCATTGTTTTCACTGCAATTCGCCTGCTGACACCTTATTCATATTCGCTTGTGATCAAAGGGCCAAGTGACTTGTGGTTGAGTGTGTGTTATGCAACTCTGTCATACGCAGTATCGCTGATTCGATTATCGAATATCTTTTTTCATTTCTGTCATCTCCAGCTCAGCGGTTCTGAAACTTTTCACATCGCGTATCAGTGACATCGAGTTAAACATAATTCAACTGTGCTTAGCACATGCCCTTTACTGGTTTCAAAACAAAACAAAAGTTGCAACATAACGCGTAATAAACATTTAATTCAGTGATTCTTTTGCACACCACTAGAGGGCGTTCACGTGCCACTGTGGGTATTTCAACATACATACTCTTAAATGAAAGGATGCCAAATGCTTATATTGTGGGTCGCATATACCTGCGTGCAGTGTCAAAATGTATTTCCCCCCCCCCCAGGTCACCCACAGTAATAGCTTCAGGTTCCTCTTTTGTTTTTAAGTGCTTTTAGATGATTTAACTCAGCGTTGAATGTGATATGTCCAACCAAACTTGACCCAAAACGCAAGTGACGTGTCACCGTTGGGGTGAGACCCCTCCCAAAGTTTACCGCCAGTGGGCTGAACACCTGCATACTTGAACAAAAAGGCTTTTTTTCAGCACACATCTCTGTGATTGATGGTTATGTTTTGGAAGAAAGAAGCTGTTTTGTCTGCCCAGACCTAGCGTGGTCAGTGATTTATGCGATAGATACTCACTCACACACACATCGGTGTGGTCAGCTCACACTCACAAGGAGGTGTTAAGGTGTCTTTCCCATGTGTTTTCAGGCTGTATTTTTTTTTTAACTTGGATTGGTCATCCTCGCACCCTCAGGAGAAATTCTTTCTTGAAATTGTAAATCATCCCTGAACAAACAGGCTTTCTTTGATGTATTAGTTTATTTTCAATGTTGTTATTTGTGACGTGGACTGTCTGCCCCCCAAAGTTGTTATAGGTGACCAAAACCATTAAAATAACAATAACAAAATAATTTGAAAAAAAATTGCGAACAAAGTAAAATAAAGAGTGTTTAAAAAAAAAGAAAAAAGAAAACATTAGACATTTATAAAAATCACAAAAAAACTTAAATTAGTGCAAAAATGTCCTTTGTTTTCAGTTCATTTCATGCATGACTTTTGGGATTTATTTTACATGTTTTAATTTCAGTAGGCCAATTTCAGAGTCGAACAGTTGTCTTGGAAATTGTAGCTTGCTTTATCACAAAATATTTATTGAAACCTTTTATTAAAAGAAAAAAATCTTGCACTCAACAAATCATTTTTTTCACTAACACTAACACTAAAGGAAAATGAAGCTAATTAACTGTTTTTTTTTAAGTAAAAAGTAAATATAAATGAATTATCATGAAAAATCCTAATCTATTGTATCCCTGCTGTCCACACACAGTAGATGACTATGGGGCTATTTCCATTTTCAAGCCACACTCTGTCCTTTGTTCATTTTTCCAAGCATGATTCCCGCATAAGTTTAAACCATGTTGACGAAATAAGGACTCATCAAGGCATGCGGCGGGTACTTCCACACCCCGCCCTGCATTTTCCCCTACCCGTCGCACATATCACACCAACTGGAACTGCGCGAAACATATCATTACTTAACTGCCTCCATTCAGGTATGAAGAGCAATGTTGCAAAAGTTACCCGCATTGCTTTGGAAGATTAGTGAGAAATACGCTTGACGTCTTGACAACTGCATATTCTTTAACGGGATACCGTGTAAATGTCACTCTTCATATCTGGCTGTATTTACTTTTGCTCAGCCTTGACCAAGGGAAAGTGCAGGTGGTTCGAGTGATATCTTTCTCGGTTTTCTTGCTCAGTTTTTTTTTTTAGCCTTTTAGCTATTTGTGCGTTTGTTTTTCAGGTGCAGGAAGGCGATGGGGAGATGGACGCTACATCTCTCAGTGGGCCTTGGGCTTTTGCTCATTCTCATGAGCTGCTCTTACACTGAAGGTACAGATGGCCACCTCCATTATGTCTGTTCGGGTTGTATTTTTTTTTTTGTAACTTTTACTCGTCTTAACTGACTGTGCGTGATTTAAGAAATTCCATTAGCCTGTGCATATTTTCTCATTTTCATTGTGTGCAAGTGTCTGTCGTGTTCAGGCTGTAAGTGCTCTTTGTTGTATGACGAATGATAAGAAACGCTTTCAGAAGAAGCCAGATTTTGTGCGCTGCGTGTGTGTGGGTGTAACTAGTCAACGTTTGGTCTGTTCTTACTTTCTTTGATATGTGGTCCATCACCCGCCTCCTAAATTCCCCTCTGTCCTCCACAGCCAACTACTGCTTTGCCACCAGGTCCAAAACCTGCTCAGATTGCCTGCAAGTGGGAAAAGGCTGCGCCTACTGTCCTGATGAGGTCAGAGCTTAACTCATTCAGTACCAGCCAATTGTGGACCAAGTCTGAAAAGACGTTTAAAAACGTCTTTGGGAGTGAATGAGTTAAAATGGAAACATTTAAAAAGGAACAGGCTTCACATCCAGCCAACATTTTAGTGCTTTGGCATTCCAACAAATATTCTTTTTTTTTTTCCTTGTGGGTGATCATGATTCTGAGTCATCGTGACTTAAATGAGTTGTCTTTCTTTCCAAGACCTTTAATGGACCACGCTGCGACCTGTATGAAAACATTCTGGCTCATGGCTGCAGCGCCGCGGCCGTGATCACAGCCCAAAGTAGCATGAAGATCGAACGGGTTCGTCTTCACGTCGCTTCAAAATCATTTCATCATTGATGGTATGCAAAAACGAATGGTGGAACCTTCAAATTTTTCCTCCCACTTGGTTGTTCGTCGCCGTGCAGAAACAACTGATCGACGTCCGAATGGCGCAGTCGCAGGTGTCCCCGCAGCAGATGAGTATGTCTCTTCTGCCGGGGGAGGAGAAGATGGTCGACGTGGAAGTCTTTGCTCCGACCAAAGGCCCTCTTGATCTGTACATCCTTATGGACTTCTCCAACTCCATGGAAGACGATTTGGACAACTTGAAGAGGATGGGTCAGGAGCTAGGTGAGCGGCTCAAATCTCTCGCTTTGCTATGTTATTTTCTCTCATTCCGTGATGTGGTCTTTGTCTTTTACAGCGTCACTTGTGAAGAAACTATCCGATGACTACACCATCGGATTTGGAAAGTTTGTGGACAAAGTCATTGAGCCCCAAACCGACATGAGGCCTGAAAAGTAAGCAATACTGCGCTCTTAACACATTCAGCAGTGCCTAGCGTACTCTTTCTCAATGTCATTGTTATCCCTCCCTTGTCATTTCCTTCAGACTTGCAAAACCATGGCCCAACAGTGACCCTCCCTTCTCTTTCGAAAACGTCATCAAGCTGACCAAAGACTTGAACTTCTTCACCAGCGAGCTTCAAAAAGAAAGAATCTCCGGCAATCTGGACGCCCCCGAGGGAGGTTTTGATGCCATACTGCAGGCCGCAGTTTGCGGGGTCAGATAACACACATCCGGATGGACGATTTCTTCCGCGATCCAAAAGCACCAAACCGAAATCAACTTCTTCACGGATTGCCTTTTCATTTCCCCAGGATAAGATCGGTTGGCGCGAACACAGCACGCATCTGCTGGTTTTCTCCACCGAGTCCGCCTTCCACTACGAGGCTGACGGCGCCAACGTGCTGTCTGGCATCCTGCCGCGCAACGACGAGCTCTGTCACCTGGACGGCGAAGGCAAATACACGGAGGATACCAAGCAGGATTACCCCTCCATACCCACGCTGGTCCGTCTTCTTGGCAAACACAACATTATTCCCGTATTCGCCGTCACCAACCACTCCTACTCATACTACAAGGTAGGGTGTTTATTTTACTTGACATATTTCTTATCTTATCTTTGACACGATCACTTAATAGCGTGCACTTGTTTGTTCAGAAACTCCAAACGTATTTCCCCATTGCTGAGGTGGGCTTGCTGCAGGAAGACTCTTCCAACATCCTGCAAGTCATGGAAATGGCTTTTAAGGTAAAAAAAATAATAATAATAATAATAATAAATCCTCCAAGCGCTCCCATGAGACCTCAAAAGAGACAACCGCGGACAAAACGAGTCACTTGTGCCGCTGCGTATTCTTTCAGAGTATCCGTTCTAAGATGAATATTCGTGCGGAGGACAGACCCAAAGCCTTTGAGGCTCAGTTCCTATCCACCAGTGGGAAGATTGCAGAAGAAGGAGCCTTTGATTTCAAACCCGGTGCAATTGTAAGTGACTAAACAACCTGTTAGTAACCTATAAACCTTTTTTT
Source organism: Hippocampus kuda (assembly GCA_901007745.1). NCBI lineage: Eukaryota > Metazoa > Chordata > Actinopteri > Syngnathiformes > Syngnathidae > Hippocampus > Hippocampus kuda. Next base: position 20,165 of record CAAKHF010015764.1, read on the forward strand.
TTTAAACACCCTGTATCTTGTCTTAGTATGGAGATGTCACTTCTCATTACTTGTCTGTCAGTAAATCACATTCGGAACAACGCGCACAATCGCTTTAACATTTGGATCGGTGTTGTTCAAGGGCAAATTCAAGATGCGACTCAAAGCCCAAAGGATGATCGACGACTATCCGGTCTGTAAAATGCCTTTGGATGAAAAAGAGGGCATTATGAGAGTCAAACCGACGACCTTTAACTCTGCTGTGAACGTTAAAGCCAGAGTGCTGTGTCCAACTTGTGACTGCGAGAAGGTAGATGCACGTTTAACCTCTGGGAATTCTCAAAATGGCTCGAGGGAGGGGGGGCTTGGCCCTTTTATCCTAATTCTTACTCCGCTTTTGTCCTCCAGACTGCCATCCCGAATGCACCCAGATGCCATGGCAACGGAGACCTTGTGTGTGGGAAGTGCCAGTGCCACGATGGCTGGTGAGATTCACTTTAAAAAAAAAAAAGAAAAAGAAAAATCACATATTTGGGGTCAATTAAGAACAATTTCTTACTCAATGTTTCTTTGTTCTTTCTTGGTGTTTGGTTCAGGCTGAGTACGTTCTGTAACTGTTCAGCTAGCGCTTCGGCGCTCGATACCCGCCTGTGTATCGGCCCGGGATCAGCGGAACCTTGTTCGGGTCGTGGCGATTGCCTGGAGTGTGGAACCTGTGTGTGCTACAACCCTGACCAGTTCGAAGGGCCTTACTGCCAGTACGATAGAACCCAGTGTCCGCGATTCGGAGGCTTCCTGTGTAACGGTACGGCAATCGTTGAGCACACACGATTTTAGGTTTGGTGCTTATGAGCACGTTTGCTTATTTTCCTCTTAAATCAAATCAGATCGTGGCTCCTGCATTATGGGCCGTTGTGTATGTTCCGACGGCTGGGAGGGAAATGCCTGTGAGTGTCCCAGGAGCAACCAGACCTGTCTGGACAGGAAGGGGGTCAGTAGACCAATTTTTTTTTTTTTTAATGGTCTTTTCATTTCATTCATCGATGTCAGTGTTTTCATTGGATGTCTTACTGTTGTTACCCGTTTCAGGGTGTGTGCAATGGACGTGGGAAATGTGTTTGCGGTCTGTGTGAGTGTCCAACAACCGGTCTTGAAATGACGTCAACCTGTGAGCCAAATTTCCAGGTACCTCGACGTCATGTGTCGGTTTCGTTCATCTACCGTGTGTGTGGTTTTAATGCAAAGCAAGTTCAATGATGTATTACGGATTCATGTGTATTCGTGATGCTCACTTCACATCCCAAAAAATTGTGAATGAACAATCGTTTTGGTGACCTTTATCCTCACAAGGGTCGCCGGGCATTGCGGAGCCTATCCCAGCCGGTGGTTCTCAAAAATATTTCCGCCTCAAAAAATACTTAGTGATCCAAATACCACCATCATGAACAACATTAAAATAGTTGTATAGTCGCGTTTATGTAAATAACGAGACATATTTTAAAACTGAAGAGTGTATTTAATATTATCGTAACCCACTGGAACATCGGCTGTCTACTGTCGTCAACGCAGTCCCTGAAAGGGTTTAACATAGGAAAAAAAAAAAAAAACTCAAAACTTACTCCTTAAAACCAATTCCTTCACTGGAAGTAACATTCAATCCATAACTGTACCTAAATAATGATTTCAAAACAGAGTCCATCAAGATTAAATGCAACTGTATTGAAGTCCAAAGTTAAATACAACTGAACTGTACCTGGGCGGCTACTCTTCTTCTGTTGCCTACAACTCGTCTGACCCAATATACTGCAAACTACAACCACTAAAAAAACATTGTTCATATCTTACAGTAGATCTCTAATACTCTAAACAGAGCATGTTTATTGTTGTGGGTCGTAATTTATGGTCATGTATTGGTTTGGCATTTGTGAGATGATGTGATCATGGTCTTTTTTTCGAAGATAAAGGAAATTTCAAATTCCCATCTGTTATTCGACATTTATTTATGACAAATTTACAGATTAGCACATTTTTTTCCAGTTTTTAAACTCAAAATTTGCTCTGTGCAGGCTCAGTTGGGTGTGTGTGAGGCCACAAGGAGTTGTGCTCAGTGTCAGGCTTGGAAGACGGGAGAGAAGAAGGACAAGAAGGAATGTGACAAGTGTCCTTTCAGAGTCATCATGGTGGACGAACTCAAAGAAGGTGCTGGAAATGATTGTTTTGCAACCATAGGGTCACCTTTCATAAACTCATCGTTACTCCTACATTTTACCATCATGCCAGTAGTTTGAAGTGATCCGTATGTGATTTCAGCGGACAGGGTCCTTGAAAAGTGCAGTTTCCGCGACGAGGATGACGACTGCACATACCACTACACGGTGGAAAACCCCAAAGACCAGACATCGAAAGACTTGGAGGTCCAAATGCTCAAGAAGAAAGGTCATCTCAAATTTTATTCTCCTACCCCCCCCCAAAAAAAAAGTGAAACGGCCTTTGCTGAAGTGATGATTCTTTCGCTGACGTGAAAAATTCCTGCTCACTTATTATTCTGTTTTTAGATGTAGGCGCTGTGTATAATTGTCATTTTAACAGATTTTTTTTTTTTCTGATTTTCTCCAGATTGTCCGGCTGCCAGCCTCCTATGGCTCCTCCCTCTCCTCTTGTTCCTCTTGTTACTGCTGGCGCTTTTGTTGCTCTGCTGCTGGAAATACTGTGCCTGCTGCAAAACGTGCTGCCAGGTAAGAAAATAGGAAAGACGGGTTTGCCTGTATATTGTTAAAGAAAACAAAATAAAAATCTGACAACAGGGGAAGGAAATATTTCTAAGTCAGAACACATCAGAAAGCCTTTATGGTCACTTTGTGGTGACACTGAAACTGTTTTTTTTTCATTGTGTCTCTCCAAAGAGCTGCCTTGCCCTGCTGCCTTGCTGTCGGAAAGGTAGGACGTCAATTTTGTAAATCCTCTTTATTTCCAACGTAGATGACTATTCATGTGGCTTTTTCATGTTGCCGTTAGGTCGCATGGTTGGATTCAAGGAGGATGAGTATCTTCTCCGGCAGTCTCTGCTCACCTCAGACCACCTGGACACACCTATGGTGAGGACAGGACCTCCCAAAGGGACCGATGTGGTCCGCTGGAAGGTGACAGATAATGTGCACCGAAGTCCCAACCATCCCCAGGTTCTAGTCAAGCCTAACCCGAAAGAAACCAGTAAGTGCACATTGCGTCTTTACAGATGTTCGAATCCTGAAGAGGATTTCAAATTTTTGTTCTTCTTCCTTTTTTTATAGTTCAGTATCCAATCTCCCTGCGTCTTAACCGGCGCTTTTCGGAGAACTTGTCTCGTCCCGATTCGAGGGATTCAGAACAGCTTCGTAAAGAAGTCTCAGAGAACGTGAGTTGTAATCTTGAGTGCGTTTGTAACCACGTGAATGATTGTACGTACATCTCACTGGAGGTCTGTATTTCCTTTAATTCAGCTTTATGAGGTCTACAAGCAAATTCCCGGGGCCCAGAAAATGCAGAAGACCTCATTTAGGTAAGGTGTGACTTCTCGCAGTGTACACGAGTATATCTGCACCCTCATGTAATCACCTGTCCTCTTTGTTGCAGAACACAGAGAAATGCAGGGAAAAGGTAAACATCCTTCCGTGTACAGTGTAGATTTCTGTGATCGCCGAAAAACCAATGTTGAAATCTTTCTCTCCTTGTGATCTCCAGGCAAGACTACACCATCGTGGACACCATCCTGTCCGCCCCTCGCAGCAGCTACCCTGAAATTGTCAAGCTGACTGAGAGAAATGTCCAGTCCGGACACTTCAGTGACCTTAAAGTGTTGCCCGGCTACTACACCGTTGCCACAGACAGAGGTGTGTTGGAAATGTATATACTGTATTTCAAGCTACAATATTGACGACTCCTGCATTAAAATATCAGCTCTAAAATAGCATGCTGGTTTTTAATATGGAGGTTTGCATGTACAGCCTTTTGTAAATATGCTTCAGGAAATTACACAGTACTTAACTCATTCAGTACCAGCCAATTCTGGACCAAGTCTGAAAAGACGTTTAAAAACGTCTTTGGGAGTGAATGACTTAACATGACGATTTTTTTTTTCTTTTATCGCCACAGAGGCTGCAGGAGCGATCGAGTTCCAAGAAGGTGTTGAATCGATAGATGTTCACGTGCCACTCTTTGCCAAGGAGGAAGATGACGACAAGAAGCAGCTACTGGTGGAGGCCATGGATGTGCCGCTTGGAATTGCCAAGATTGGAAAACGCTTGGTGAACATCACCATCATCAAAGAACATGGTCAGAAAAAAAAACAGCGAAAATAACGACGATGATGTCATGATACAGCGTGATCTCCTGATTGCAATAACTGAGTCTCTCATTTCCTCTCCCAAGCCTCCAGCGTGTTTTCATTCCTCCAGCCGGCCTACACATACAGTCGACAAGACGGCGTGGCCAATATTCCGATTAGTCGAGAGATCATTGAGGACGGACGCTCACAAGTCTCCTACCGTACACGAGATCTCACAGCTAAGGATAAAAAGGTCACCAAAGTGGATTGATGCAGTATCTATTTGCACTAGTCTCATCCACATTCTACCGACGAGACTAACATGAAACTCCCCGTCTGTATTTCAGGACTACGTGACTGTGGATGGAGATCTCACTTACGGTCCTGGTGAGACCCAGAAAACGGTTCCGGTTCGTTTGCTTGAACTGGGTGAGAAAGATGCCCTCCTGGATGAGAAACAAGTCAAACAGTTCGTCATGGACCTCAGTAACCCGCGACAGGGCGCCAAACTCGGACGCTACCCGAGAACTACCGTCACGATCGCCGATCCACCAGGTGGGAAGATTTCGATTTTTCAGTTTCACTTGATTGGTCTAAAAATTTTGTTCGTCTGTATGTGCCAGCAACAGATAGTGATATTTTTGTCATGTTAAATATGTGCCTTGGCTCAGTCAAGGTTGGAGAAACATTGTCCAGACACATTGATTCTCTCCAACCTTGTTTGATTTATAATCAGAGCCCAGTGTGATAATGTTCAAGAGGGGCACCCAGAACTTCACTACATCTGATCCAAATTACACCATCCCGGTGGTCTGCACTCGCAACCAGGACAGCGCCGCTATGGTGAAATGGCGCACAAAGAAGGGCCAACGCTTGGACCTCTCCGGCCTTCTGAAGTTTAAGCCTGGAGAGACGGACAAGAATATAGTGTTTGACCCAAGAACCCACTCTGCCCTGGGTCAGCCCGACTCCTTCCAGTTGGAGCTGTTCGAGCCTAGTAGCAATGTCACAATTGGAGAAAGGAAGAATACTGTTGTCAATGTTGTAGAAGAAGGTAGAGTGTAGTCCAGGAGGAGTTGGAGTTTTTGCAGTCAATTGTTGAAATCACTTCTTTTACTTCCTGTAGGCCCAAGATCTCCCGAATTGGCCCAGACGCAGCAGAAAGGTTTCGTATCTCCCAAAAATACCTCGTTTGGTGGTCGCCTTCATGCTCCTGGAAACCCGAGGGCCAAAGCAACCGGACCCCGAAGCATCCGCCTCAACTGGGACCCACCACCCGGTAACCCCATGGGGTACAAGGTACACCAATTGAACAGAAATCGAATTCTTACCCTCTTTGTCTCAGTAACACCACAGTGCTCGTCAACTGTACCTTTTTGTTTGTCTTTTAGGTGAAGTACTGGATCTACGGCGACCCAGAGAAAGATGCTCAGGTCTTAGATGTCAAGACTCCGCAAGCTGAGCTGACCAATCTGTATCCCTACTGCGACTACGAGATGCGGGTGTCGGCCTACAATTCGTTCGGAGATGGCAACGAGACAGACATCGTTTCCTGTCAGACTCTGGAGGATGGTAATCGTTTCTTTGGCGTTCGGCGTTATTGGCTAGCAACGATCATTGGAAGTAGCTGAGCGCTCACGCTATATATCCGTTTTCCTGCAGTTCCTGGCGAACCGGGCCGGCTTGCGTTTAATGTCATCAGCCCAACAGTCACTCAGCTGAGTTGGGCCGAGCCCGCAGAGACGAATGGCAACATCACGGCTTACGAGGTCATCTACACACCCATCGACGACGATCTGAGTAAGAGAACTACCGTATCTTTCGAAGGACGTGCTTTTGGTACACGACATCGATGAAAGCCCAACTGGACCGAGACACTCTTGAATCCAAAACGTTTCTCCACAAACTATACTCTGGCATCTTCGTATTTGGTGTTGATCATCATATTGTATCTCTGTGATCACATCCACAGAGCAAATTGGTGCCGCTAAGAAGGTGAAAATCGACAACCCAAAGAAGCGAATGCTCTTGATTGAGAATCTTGTGAGTGCCCAGACCTACCAGTACAAGGTGCGCGCCAAGAACGGAGTCGGTTGGGGCCCCTACAGAGACGCTACCATAAACTTGGCGTCACAGCCTGCGAGGCCTCTGTCCAGTAAGTCACCGTTCCATCCCGCTCCTACTGAGCCTTTATTTTTTCCACTCCCCGAACATACACTCCTATCTGTCTTTTCTTTAGTTCCCATCATTCCGGATGTTCCCATTGTTGATGCCGAAGCGGGAGACGAGTATGACAGCTATCTGATGTACAGTAACGAAGTGCTGAAGTCTCCCGCAGGGTCCAAGACACCCAGCGTTTCTGGTGATGGTGCGTAGGGTGGAAGAATGCAAACAGCTGACGTTCCGTGAATCAGTCTGCTGACAATTCCGACTCCTGTCTTGGCTGTTTCACAGATTACATGATGAATGGAAAGTGGGACCAGAACTTCCTCTTCCCGGGCGGTTCCGCCACACGCAACTTGTCGTCATCCTCCTCCCCAATGTCCTCTTCCAATTCGAACTACAGGGGCGGCTCCTTCACCACGGAAACAACCACCAACTACATTCCGGGTAAGACACCTGTGATTAAAGCACGCAAGATCTCGTGGGTATTCATCCAATCGTAACGCTCCTCCGTTCCAACAGGGAGCCCCCGCAGACCTGATATGACGGGTGGGATCGGCGGACTAGGAATGCTCACACCGGACGTCATCATGAGGAAGCGCTCAGAGAGGGGTTACACGGAAGAAAATATCCGGGACTCGATCGTCATGGGATACATGTCGAGCAACTTTCCAGAGCTCGGTAAGATTAGCAGCGGTTGAATTGACAGGTGTGATGATACTGTAAGTCCTTCAATGCATCGTCTGAAGAAAGAAAAACTAAGCGGTCCGTGTAAGTGCATGAGCCAATACGTTGGAAGAGGATGCATGTTAACAGGCTTGGTGCTGTTGGTTGCCTAGCAGGGTTATAAACGGTCTTTGCAGGAGCTATGCTGACTATCGCTCTGCTTTTTTCTGTCCCCTGGCCTTAACGCGCCATTCTTGACGTGTGCACTCCAACCCTTTCCCTGAACCTCTCTTGTCCACCCTTTGCATCCTCCTCTTTTCCGGCTCCTCTGCTCAATGTGCCATCAGGTGTGTACGGCTTCACTGGGTCGCAGAGCGCCTCTCAGAGCCAATTCGGCTACAGCCTGTCTCAGAATCCGAGGGCCAGGACTCAGTCCGCCGAGGTCAACGAAGCTCTGTATAATTTGGACAGGGTGCTCCAGGGTAAGTGCGGGTGCATGGAAAGCATGAAGGCTGCCGTTTATTCCCGACGCTCTTCTTCAAAGCTCAACTCAAAACTCTTGTTGTACGTGCTGGCAACTAAAAGAGTATTATTTTCTTATTTTTATTTATTTTTATTTTTATTATATTTATATATATATATATATATATATATATATATATATACTTTTTTTTTTTTTTTAAATTTGTATTTTTTTTTTTTTTTATAGTTCCCCTTTCCTGAATGAATAAAATTTTTAAAAAGT